>JAODUE010017853.1:0-49401 GCA_027564755.1 Amblyopsis hoosieri
TATATAGAGGAGACAGACCACTTAGAGAGTCCTCAATAGAACTCTATGGGAGAAGTACCAGAGACATTATATAGAGATATTAAGGGGAGGAGATGGACCACTTAAGAGACCCTGAGTAGAAATCAAATTAATATAATCTAGTTAATAGTGTGGTTACACTGATGCAAAATACTTGTCATTGAGTTTCCCAACAAATTCCTCAGTGTATGTTTAACGTCCAACATGGTCATTGAGTTATGCAGTTGGTCGACGTGCGTGTCAATCAAAATACCTCTCCTGTCAAGTAGGCGGGTCTGGATGAAGTTAGCCAGCACTGTGTCCCAGACTTTACAGCAAGTATAGGTTGGCTCTGCGAGACTATACATAGCAACCCTGGGTGTACAACATACCAATGAACCCCATGCTGCGACCCAGGACAAAGATGCCATTCAGGGAGCCAATCTCGACAAATTCATCTGCTTCATCCCTGTGAAGCCAAAAAGAAGAGTGTGCTTCATTATGAATACATATTAATACTAAATACATCTTTTGGATGCTTTAATAATATAATTATACAGACTATAGTATGTGCTGCTAACCATACCTCTATTGCACAGAAATAGCATAGCCTACAAAAGCCGTTAACTTTTAACGTTATTTTTTTAACACAATTTGTGTATGCAATCAATTCTTACTGTATGCATTACCCGTTAAATGTACAGTATATTTCATACACGTTTTCAATATTGCATGAAAGGGGAATGCAAAATGTACACATTTAATTGCCCAGTGTCATCCAATTCTATGTGGATATGACAATAGCTTCAAGTCAAAATCCTAAATATCTCTCCGTCAAAAAGTATCTCACATTCTGGTAAATAAATTAGACAGTAAAATTCTCACTGATAAATGAGTTGGTATAATTCAATTCATACTGATAAATTAGTTAGTATAATTCTTACAGATAAATAAGTTAGTATTATTTATGCTGACATAAAGATGTTGCTAATGTGCATTAGCTACCGTGTAAACCCGCCACAGGTCCTGAGCAAGTCCACAAAGGCCACACCAATGAATCCATCGACATTCAGGATCAAATTGGGTTTCTGAAGAAACAAAAACAGTGAAACATGTAATTCGTAACCACCGTTGTCATAAAGAAGGTGACAGAGCATTGGTTAAAATCTTACCTTGGAGGTGGTGATCTTTTCAACGTCGAGAGCATAGTCCAGCAGCTGGGAGGCTGGAAAGTGCAGTTTCACATAGTCCTTCAGTATCTGGACTCTCATGTCGGGGTTGTTTATCTGACCACGTGCAGGCACAAACGCACATTAAATATGTAGTCCAATCAAAATGTATTCATAAAAGCACAAAAAACAAAGTGTACCAAAGTGCTGCACACACGTTTTCAAGTCTGAAAAGTACATTAAAATACAAAGAAGAGAAACTAAACAACTTGCTAGAATTTTATATTGTTTGTAAGAACCTTCACAATGTTCCAAATGCTTCACTAAATAAATACAACTTAAGATGGTGAAGCTCTAAAGAAAACAAAAGGTAAACCATCGACATAAGAGCAAAACATCCCCCGCTTATCTCAGATTTCTTCAAAATACTAAACATAAAGTTGTGAACCACGTGAGTCAGCGATCATGTTATTCTGTAGTTTCTTCTTGTGTAGTTTCTTCCTGTGCGTACGCCCACACAAATCAGGGAACTGCAGCACTCACCGACTTGACCCTGTGTCCTATTCCCATGATCAGTTTCCCCTCCTTTTTCATTTTGTTGACAAACTCCATGGGCAGCATCCCGCTGTCAAAAGCCTTGCTGAACTGTTTGGCTGCCGCATCCAGCGCCCCTCCAAAGCGGTCCCCCTAGAAACAAAAACAACTAGAATAGTTGCTTTTGTGGAGTTTTCCTGAAAATTATTCTCAGCATGTCTCCCAAAGATCTACAATCTTAAGTCCCGACCCACAGTTTGAAAACCGCCGATGTTACAATGGTGACCAGGCCAAGGCGGTGCGTCTTACTATGGTGAGCAGGCCGGACGTGAGGCTGGAGATGAGGTCCTTGCCGGCGCGGGCACACACTATGGTGTTGTGGGCACCGGAGACTGCAGGGCCGTGGTCGGCCGTCACCATCAGACACATCTCGATGAACTGGCAGGCGTACCTGGGCAGCCTGAAGAGGGTCACATCGCCATGGTTAGGTCAACGAATCCCCAAATTATTAAACTTTTTTTTTCCCCTTTATTAATTTATTTTCTTTATTTTGTTAAATCTTTTTATGCACACATACAGCACTGCACATCATTTTCAGCAAAGGCAATTTACAGTACGTTTTTGTCAAAAGGTCATAGGTCATCGTAAGCAAACAACAAGTCCGCTAAACAGTTAGCTGCTGGGAGTCGAGGGCGAGATGCTGACCTCCTCTGGAACCAGAGCAGGCCCAGGGTTCCTCCCAGGCCCATCTCGGTCTTGAAGACCTCGGTGATGGGCATGCCCGCGTAGATGAGCTCCTGGCCCCTCTCGTCGCAGATGCTGGTCATGAAGGACGCCGGCTTGCGGATCAGACCCAACTCCTGCCAGGCAAACGCGACGTGATTGAAGATGAGAACACCCATATTGGGACACATCTCTGTGTAACCCTGGGAAACTCATGTTCATACCCCTAACAGTCTCTTCTTTTAAAACGGCATTGGAAACTGAATTAAAAACCATGTCGACGTTGTACTTTAAATAAAAAACTTGCAATCCTGTTCGCCTCTGACCTCCATTTGAAGAACCAATGGTTTAACCGCAAGTTACGGATAAGGTGGACAAGCAGGTGAAGGGGGTATTTGTTTTCCATGTGAAATGTGGGCCTGTAATGTGAGACCTTAATGTGACCAAGGGCTATAGAAATAAACTGTATATTGTAAGGGTCTTCTTTTCAATACGGCATAGGCCGCTAGATTAAAAACAACAACAAAAAATGGTTAATTTACTCAAAAAGCACATTTGCTTTTAGAAGGTTGAACTCCACACCAATGACCCCCACTTCAAAAACCAACCCAGTGTACCATGCAAGCCAATGGAGAGGTCCACGGATTTCACCATAATATTGCCCATTGTTTCTCTCTGGGGGCGTTAATGGGTATTTTACATTGAGTATATTACATACAAATACATACGAGTTATCTAGGGTCACAATGGAACTGGTGCAGCAAACCGTTTTGAAGTAAATTCACTTTGTTTCAGGTCATGCGTGGTAGATTTGGCTGTCTGGGCGCTGCCTACAGTAAGTCAGCCTCTGGAGACACGCCCACTTAAGAGACGCTCCATTTGTGCTTAGAATGAAACGCATTAACGCTCCATCTAGATATCATTTCAAAATCTTTAAAAATATATATTTTTTCTTTGTCTTGTATTGCGTTGTCCTACTCACCCGGGCCCAGGAATAATCCATTGGTACCGTAGGGGGGGGCACCTCCTCAGCAGGCACAATGACTCCTTTGGCGACGAGGTCATCGTACACGGCTCTGCACACAGGGAGAAGACACTAATGAAGGCAACTCTGGAAGGGGAGAGACAACTGGTCACTATATGGATGGCATGGCAGCCTAGGTCCTACAGGTATGGAGATTAAAATGAGATGTCACCCCAATATACAGCAGTTGTATCATACAGAGACTGAGATTGGTGTACGGAGACCTCTAGTGGCAGAGATTCATCCCTACAGTCAAAGTTAAGGAATTTAAGAAATCTAAATGAATACAAATAAAAACATGCAGGAAATAAATGCCTTTGAAATTACAACAAAATTACTAAAAGAAAAGAGTACCACCACCAAGCCATTAACACATACTGTAACTAGCAAGCCCTACATTTAAAGCTGGGCATGCACTGTGCGACTTCGTGCCCGTTTGTGTCATTAAGACTCTAATTCGGCTTGTTGGGCGTCGTTTGCGGTGTTGTTTGCGGTGCAGTGTACAGGAGGTTGCGAGGAGCGATTAACGGCTCCTGATCTTCCAACGTACGACCCAATGAATTTCTGACAATGTCAGAAAGTTTGCTCGGCTGTCGACAGAATCTCGCACAGCCACGAGTCGATTCCCCATACCCAGTGATGTTTTCCCCTCACTGCGTCTGAGCACCGCCATGCGCCGTGACACGAAGCGTGACATTACGTTTCATTTTTTAAAATCTATTTTTAATGTAGGCCTATTATCTTATCATCGAGTAATATTTTAATATGGGTGTGCGCCTACTTGATTGCGTCTCCCAGCTCGTCGAAGCTCTTGGGGACGAAGGCACCGGCCTCCTTCAGAGCCTGGTTCTTAGCCACTGCTGTCTCTGAGGCCTGGTTAGCGCAGGCTCCAGCATGGCCAAACTGCACCTGGAGGACGACAAGATGCATTGTGGGATTTGTAGTAAAATCTCAGATTTGCCCTCCTCTTATTTGAATTCAAATATATTAATAAAAATACATAAATAAATAATAATATATACACACACACACACACACACACACACACACACACACACACACACACACTATTTTTTATAATTGTTAAAGTGAAGGTTTCATTTTTTTATTTTTTTTTTCAATTAATTTGAATTAATTCAAAGAAAATAGGTACACTGTGCCTTCAAGAGCCAGTGAACTAAAATATCATTATTTTGATTAGAAAATATGTCATTTAGTGAGAATGGCCAATCAAATCACAATTCTAAGCTTAGACGTGCATTTGTTTTCTGATGGACCGTGAGTAGCTCAAGGGCGCTCGGAAATCTGAACTGGACAGGATAACAGTGCGGTTTTGGCGACGTTTTAAATGAAGCAATTTCTTTCTAACCCGCCCGCTCACATTGGGGTCCAGAGAGATAACACAAGCGATGAGTCCACCTTTAAAGGCACATGTGCCGTCTTACCTCGGAGGAGAACATGGTGGCGCAGGTGCCAATACACCAGCACACCACTGGTTTCGTGATCCTGCCCTGCTTGATGGCCTGGCAGATCTTGTACTCCTCTGTGCCGCCAACCTGCAGAGTGGAGCGTTATGCCAGCAAATTAGGAGCCAAAGGTCTGTACAAAAGGTATAAACATTAATATAACACACTATGTTCTACGTACAGTATAGAGTATTGACAATGACATCACTCTGTGCGTGTTGTAATCAGAGCAGTTTTCATAGCCGGGTCGGTCCTGCATGCGTGTATGTAATGCCTCTTTATCCACTGGTGCTTTACATCACCACCAGCATCACACACCAGCGCTTGTGCTAATGTTGGCTCCAGACTTTTTCTGTTTCGACTATCAAGTGGCACCAAGAACTTAAGGAGGGGCTGAAGTTAGGAGGAAGGACTACACTGCCAACGCCTACCACACAAACAACATCTTAACGACCATAAAAAGGTTGGTGTAACTAACATTCAACAAAAGGAAATGTTTCCATATGTTTCCATATTAAGACAAGACTACAACAACTATCTCTACCTAAACCTGTCCTGATTTGTCAAATGGCAAAAATTGCAGTATTTTTATTAATATATTGTCTACCAGCATACATACATACATAATACATGCATTAAGTACAATCTTGTTACAATTAAGAAAGTCGCTAGAAATAAATGTTTTTTATTTAAAGCTTATAACACAATAGAAAATTGTATTCATTGCTTTAGCAAGGTTAGCTAACTAGCCTAGCTACGCAGTAAGTAGTGCTAGCGTGTGTCGATGGAAAAAGAAACATTTCTGGACTTTATGGTAAAACACCAGTGTTTGGCATCAGGGGAAACGAGGCATTTGTGTGTGTGTGTGTGTGTGGCCCACAGCACATTTGTTTTGGTCTGAGACGCTCTAGCGACCTCTAGTGGCAGACAAGATCACACAGCGACACTTTAACACCAGTAACAGCAGTGTCACACTGCCGTTACCATCAGGTCTTACCTCTCCCAGCACAACGATCATCTTCACTCCTGGAGTGTCTTGGTAGCGCAACACATGGTCTGTGAACACTGAGCCAGGGTATCTGTGCAACACAACAGTCACATAGATGAATTAAGAAACACATAGACGATGGAGACAGTCACAACCGCACGCAGATGCTTACAGGGAATCAAATAAACACACACACACACACACTCACTCGCCCGAGCGCAAGTGTACTCACCTGTCCCCCCCGATGGCCACGCCCTCGAACACGCCGTCCGTGGTGCGGGAGATGATGTTGTTGAGCTCGTTGGACATGCCCCCGGAGCGGGACACGTAGGCCACGCCCCCCGGACGGTACAGCTTGGAGGCCAGGATGTTGTCCAGCATGCCGCCCGTGTTGCCGATCTTGAAGCAGCCAGGCTTGATCCCGCCCACCTTGACAGACAGACAGACAGACGTGTACGCGAGCCGTTCAGGGCACCCGCATTGAATTACATGTAGTATGTAGTATGTAGTATGTAGTACTGAAAATATTGGGGGTTACAAATTATTTAAAAAAATTATTTACAGTCATACGAATGTCGATTGTTACAGTAAAATAGATATACTGCCGTCCATAGGCTAACCACAATAACTCAAAATTGGCTTAATACTAAAAATGTACTTCTAGATAACCGCTTTATCTTGTGACAAAAGTTCAAAGTTCAAAATCGCAGAAACTACCAAACGGTCCTGTTAAAACCCAAAAAAGCAACGCGGACTAACTGTGGCTGGTCCGATGATGGTGACGCCCTTCTCGTCCGCTGCCTTGATGATTTTCCTGGTGTAGGCTTCCGGAATGCCCTCGGCAATGACGGCAATAGTGTGGATCTGCAAGGCCAGTGGAGGAAACAGCAGTTAATGCGGGGTCAGTCATTCTCCGGAACGCTTGCAGTCGCCTAACTCAGATAAAAAAAAACTCCCTCAGAAGCTCCGGCCCACACATTGAAACGCATTGTAAAGCCAAGCGGCATTGTTGTTGTGAGCGGATCAGGGTGGCAACACTCAAGAGATGTGACATGCAGTCAGTCAGAATTATGGCCCAGTGCCACTGTCTAATCCGGTTTTACGCAGCATGCATAAAATACAACCATTTGGTTTTATACTTCCAAGCACACATACAGAAACGTTTGAGGGTTGGTTTGTATAGCCTATGTACAGTGTATTTATACTCCAATAGAAATAGGAACTCAGTTAATTATTTGTCCTCAAACTGTCCCAACTCTACCCACCCAGGAGGTTCACGATCAATGCAGCAGTCAAATGTGTGTTCATTACCTGTGGATACTGCATGGTTTCCATGGTGCTGTCGAAAGCGGACCTCAAGGAAGCAAAGCTAATGAGAACATCCACCTCTGGGTGCTTCTTCATGGCATCGCCCATGTTCTTGTAGACTGGCAGCAAGATTTCTTTGTGGCCCCAGTAGAACTTCTGCTTGTGGTCCCCGCTATAAGAGATTAGCAAGATTTTAAAGGGCTACTTTCACACCAAAAGTCATAGTAACAATTAAATGATTTGTAATTAACATTATCTTAGCTGTTTCATGATTTCATATCATCACATTTTAATTTGTTTTCTCTCACATGTCAGTCAGTGAATTTATGACAGATATTTTCATCGCCATCTTCCATATTCCAATATACATTTGAAATCTTACTTTGTTTAGTAAACACAAACAAACCAACAAGAGCCCTTAAACCCAACTAAACAGCAGCCATACTACTATGGACTTTAATGACATCTTAGTGAACCCACGTACGTGAACGGGTAGACCATGGCCGAGACGGACGGCTCCTCTCGGGAGCAGACGTAGTCAAAATCCAACATACCCTGCACGGCCCGCGTCTGCATGCCCCACACGATGGCCTTGGTGCGCATGCTGAACAGGGTCGCTGCTTTTGCTGCACACAGGGGGGAGACCAAAGATGTTTGAACAACAAGATGGAGCACTGTAATGCATTTTAACGGAAGCAAAAATGGAATGCTTCCGGTGGGCGGTGAAAAGTAACCCCCTGCCCCCCCACAAAAATGCAAAAGTGCCATCCATTGAGTCCTCTCCATTCTCTCTGGGCAGACTTATTTTATTTAACCTTTATCTAACCACAGTCCTCCACGGCGCTGCATCACCCGCATTGTGAAGCAAAGCGTAGTAGTGCGACTTTTATTGTTTATGTTCCTATTTCCGGAGCCAGGGCTGCGTAGAAGCATCCAATTAGTTTTCCAACACGCACAGAGAATGGTAAAGTAGCGAAATGCAAGGAGATATTTGTTGAATTTGACAAAAAGTATATTTGTTTACGTTTAGCTTGCTGACTATACCTTTACGCCCGGTTAGTGCCCCAGATGTGCTGCCAATTCCTTGGTTTCAAGTCACATTTAAAGCAAGCCGTGAGCAAGAGCTTTATCAAAAATATACCACACGTTTATTAAAGAAAATCTGGGGAATGTAACTAGTGATCTAGTAATTGAGTGACGTTCCCTGAAATAGTCCTGCAAGTCCCTGCATGGTCCATAGGGGGAGCTGTGACACCAAGAGACTTGCAATAGCTAACATCAAGGCCCATTGCTAGTGGAAAACCTCTGCTGTATTACTGACCCACGGGCGCTACGGTCTTGGGCTTCTTGGCAGGGGACGCCTCGACCCGAGCGGTGTTGTCAGAGAAAGAGGCTGTCCTGCTGGAAGCTGGGGTCTGGAGGGGGAGAGACAGAGGAGAGAAGAGAGAGAGAGATATATGCTGTAACTGTATACCAGTGTTTCCCCAACCCTGGTCCCGGGGGGGGGGCCGCCACTGCATGTTTGGTCTCTCTGCTCCAACACACCTGATTCAAATGAGTCGGTCATTATTAGGCTACTGCAGAGATTGATAACAACTAGGGCTCAACGATTAATCAAATCGCAAGGCATGCGACTTATATGCGCATCTGACCCAGTTTCTTTATAGCGTCAATGGTTGTAATAAATGCATGGCGTCCTTGTTCCAGGTTGGGGAAAAACTGCTGCACACACAGGCACACACCAGCACAAACGCGCGTTATATGGGGGATGAGTTGAAGCATGCCGCGTGTGTACGTGCAGCAGTTGTGCAGAGTGGACTTGTAAAGCAAATGATAACCAAATAATGGTAGTTGGCAGCCCTTGTTATCTTTGGGTTATATATGATCATATTATATATAGACTGTACCGGTGTTACACAATATGACTACATGTGCCATAGAGTTGTGCCAGCACTATTGCAGGAGTGCAAGACAGCAGATGTTCGTACACGCAAATGCTGATGTCGACAGATGGGATGCTAATTCCAGAATTCCCCAAGACAAAGCTTTGATTTGCTACTTTATTATCTGCAGTATTCATTCAGTGCTTTATTAGCATGTGTTTATATTAGACACTAGAATGATATTTGAACTATTTGAAATTTAGTATGAAAATAAAATGTATATAAGTAACACACACACACACACACACACACACACACACACACACACACACACACAGTACCTCAGACAGCCAAGCACAAACACACACACACACACAGTATGTCAGACAGCCAAGTGTGCACACACACACACACACACACACACACACACACACACACACACACGCACACACACACGCACACACACACACAGAGTATCTCAGACAGCCAAGGACAAACACACACACACACACACACACACACACACACACACACACACAGTATCTCAGACTGCCAAGCGTTGCACATTTTTAAAATGGCTGCCACCGGGCAGCAGCCAAGTTCACCGCAGCCTGGCTGCTTCTGGAAGGATCTCCGTGCACAAAGCACTGTGCAGCAGCTCTCCACACAGTGCAGAGAGCCACTGGGGCTGGCGGCTGCACGCCCCGTGTCACACAGCACACGGTCAGGAATAAAGAGGCGGGTTGGGGCACAGAGCGGGTCCACACAGAGGGGGCACACAGAGGGGGCACACAGAGGGGGCACACAGCGGGGAACATGCTGACGTCACAGCATCACATTACTAGCGCCGTTAAAGGTGAAGTCGGCGATTGTAAGACAATACACAATTTATTGCCAAATTCAGCGAATATCTACTCGCAGCCCACTAGCTGCTCGTTGACGAAACTGTTATTGAATTAATTGCTGATGCGTCCAAGTAGTAATGATATAAATGCAAAAACCATCATAACAAACGAGTCGGTAGCCTTCTACCCAGATGCCACTCCTCCTCTAAATCAAACATAGTATTTCCAAGGCCTACCGTAGGTGAGAATGCGTACGGCTGACCACGACAATCTCCATTCAGACAAACTCTGTCAGCTGTCCGAGTCAAAAGGCTAGGCTACACTACTTTTGGAGAGGGAAGGACCCGACTTCGACTAGTTTGGAAGCTGTCAAAAACGACTTCATAATGGGAGGAATATCGCATAATATTATATTACATAACACTAATAAGATACCACTAGATGTGGCGAGTGGTGATCTTAAATTGGTGGCGAGAGTAGGACCTATACAGATCAAAGTGCAGGAGAAAGAAGCCTATTTTTGCAACGGCAACATCAAGGCTTTAAAGAGGAGACTACTCGATGTACCGTTAGCGGTGAGTAGCTAACAACACAGTAGCCTAGGCAGCGTAGTAAATGCCTAAAAGACATTTTATTTTTCTGCAGTAACGAGGATAAATTATAACACAAGATATTCCTGCTGATCTTTATAGCCGGTAGGCTATTCAGTTGACATTATACAACCCCATTAATGCAGAAACATTTTTAAATGTCTAATGATACTATAGAGTTATAAAATTGTCAGTTGTCATTGGTTCGATTTGACAATTATGTAAGGGAGCAAAATGTAAATTAATTAATCTAATTAATCGCATTTATCCATCACAAAGTGTGTAATTAGATTTTTCTTTTTTTTTTTACATTTTTTAATCGTTGGACAGTTTTAATTTAAAAATCTAATACAAACATTTGCATAATATGCCATTTATTAAAACACTATTAAATATGTATCGCATCTAACAGCCCTAGTTCAAATATCAATGACCTTTCTCCAGATTTCCCGACCCACCTTTAAAGGTGCAGACCCATTGGCTAATAAGCAGTGGTTGTTTTGTCTACAACTGTACAACAGGAGGAGCTAGTTAGCTAGAGGAACCGTCTTTGAATTATGAATTATGCCTGCAAGCAGTATACATGTTAAGTGTGAGTGTGTCACCGCTCTTAGCCACAAGGGGCAGTAGTTGTGGGTGCAATAACATGATGGGAAACGTATGAGAAATGCCACCAACTGCAATTGAAATAAAATATTACACATACCGATGAACTGCCGCTGGAGTTGAGCAGGAAGTTGGCGGTGTGGGCGGCGACGGGGGGCTGGTTGGGGATTGGCCGGTGGCCCAACGCCATGCCAACGATGGCTGTCATGTGAGTTTCTGTGCCGAAGACGTGAATGGGGATCCCGGTGGTCTTGCCTGAGGAGAAAAGTCCAAACACTCATTAACTGCGGCGTAACAACAGCCATGTTGGGGTCCAGAACACAAATCGGGGACTGGAGCTTTAATATTCCGCTTATATGATGATGCGCTTACATACCCACTTCACCCATCACTCGGAGACCCTCCTGGTAATTGGGGCCGCCACGGCGAACGAAAATGGTAACCTCGTGCTCCTTTAGAGGCCCCTGGTAGTCCCTGATGGCTCTGACAATCCCCTAGCAAACACACAAGCTACACGTTAAGTAGCATGTTCATGCTAGCGGGGAAATAACACGGCACATTTAAAGTGGCTCTCGATTTACTTTCTGCCACGCGATGACACAATTTGCGCGCACAAGCATCTCAGATTACAACAAACCACAGGCCGGCACACACACTAAAATGCACACGTTTTAAACAAAATAATCAACGAGCTTGGACGACACAAACAGAAAGAGTGTGATGTCTGCCGAGGACACCATTACTCCACTCTATCTTTACATAGAAAATAGTTGTTTGCTGCTATATTAATGTTTGAAATATTGTTACCTAATAAAGGTAAAGTCAGCTATTGCAAGCAAATTTCAAATAAAAATACACTTCTTGTCAAATTCGCCTAATACAGTATCTCCTTGCATTTCGCTATTTTACCGTTCTCTGTGTGTGTTGAAAAAAGAATCTGATCCTTCTACACAGCCCTCGCTAGGATCATAAACAAAGTGGCGAACACCGCTCGTATCAACAAAGCCGTAGCACTACGCTTTGCTTCACAATGCCTTTCGACGTGTGAGGCACTGCCGAGGAGTGCCGCGGAGTGACAGTTTTTTTTATTTGAGCTCGACGTTAGCAAGAATGACGGACCATACCTAATATCAATAGTAATATGGGATTACCTTAAATGTAGCAGCGACATTCGTGAAGTTAGCAATGCTTCCTCCAATGATTAAAACTTTCCCTGCAATAGAAAACGTGTCTCTCTTCAGTAGGCCTAAGTAACATGGTTTAGCAGTTAGCATACTTCGCAATAGTACAGAACTGGAAGATGTATTCATTGAGTTTACCATCTGGGTGCTTCTCGCGCGTCATCAATGACAGGATGGTTTTAGCGTAGTCGTAGGTCTGCTGTTCGCTGGGGGCCCCCGAATACTCCCCGTAGTTGGCCAGCTCGTCGACCCCTCCCAGGTCACAGATAGTGTCACTAGGGAAGGATTTCATTGGTTAGCCAACACACAAAAGGATTGTCTGTAATGACTTAAAATATAGAACTTTAATATAGCATATGTAAAGACGTGTGTGTGCAGCCGACAATGCATTTGTTTTGGTCCGAGACAATATGACAATATCTAGGGGCAGACAAGATCATATATTCACAGTTCAAGTAGAAACAATTATTGTAAGCTACAGTAACACACTTGTCAGTGTTGTGTGTGTGATGGAATTAAATTATCTGGTGTTCCTGCACAGTCCTGGGTCTGTAAAATGGGAACACTGGGATTGGATAGTGCAGACCGCACCACCCAATCTATCAAACTATGCCAGCCTTGACAACGTATGTCCAATTTGGGGGTCGGAGCTTCTGAGGGAGCACCTATGCCATTGACGAGAAAGGTGTTATTGTTTTCTATTGGGTTCAACTGTCTTCCTCCAGGATAGCTGACGTGTCCTTTAAGATGATAAATATTAATATTATTTTAGACGACGCAGTTACAAAACAACAAAGCAAATACAGCGCTCCATATTTCACCATCATACTCAATGCTCCCCCCCCGCCCCATAAGACCAGTCTCTCTCTTCCTTGCCCATGACAGCCGGCGTATCGAATAGACGCCAGTCAATCCTCCAGACTGGAGACTGACGAGAGAGGCATCGTTAAGGCCAATGCAATTTCACCGGCAGCTGAACAGGCAGGGCCGGGCTCCATCAATCTCACCACGGCAACGGCGACATGCACTGCTAGCCGCTAGACCCAATTACACACGCTGCAGTCGACAACATTAATAAATAAATTAAATAAACACATCTCGCGGGACACCTATAAAAGACTCCTTCACAAACATTGACATTTGGAACGGCTAGTTATTTAGCCTAGGAGGAGCCAGTTAGTTAGACGGACAGTCTTTTACTTATTCTTGACAGTTCCCAAACAAGAGCACTGGCTTGGTTTAAATATAAATAAATACATTAATAAATGCATAAATAAATAAATGAGTGGCTGTTGCTTTGCTCTATACTTCCTCCAAACACTCCCAGCTCACTATCCCTTCTCCACACATGTGGGGACACTTAGCGTGAGGGGAAGGGGCACAACAATGTAACCAAGGAAGTGGTGGTGTTGTGTGTCATCATTCTTAGCCACAAGGGGCAGGAGTGAGCTTACATGGGTGCAGTAACAGGATGGTAAACATGGATGCGAAATGCAACCAAGTATAATTTAAATACAATCCTACATGTACATATACCCACAGTAATACCTGTACATGATCAAGCAAATTAGTGAAACGAATCCTTACTATAGTATTCATGAAAAGACGTGTGCAACGCCTGCAAACAGAAAAGGTTGAAGCTGGAGAGGTGACGGATGTTCTGCAGAGAACCCAGCAAAAGATATTTAGCAAATAACGGGTAAATATTTCAAAGGGACCTCCTTCATTCAAAGTGACAGTGAGTAAGGTGTTGGTGAGTCAGCTGATGTGTTGCCGAGACAACTGAATGACAGCTGATGCTTGCCTTCCTGAGCCAACTTGACATCTCGCTTGGCGAGTGGTTGTTTTACCTGTATACCACCGACGCCCCTCCTCCGGCGACCATAGTCCAGATCCTTCCGCGGGGGTTGAGCAAGGTGAGTTTGAGACTGGCTCCACTCTTGGCATCCAGGTCTGCAATGTAAGCTTCCTATGAAGAGGTCAGGGGAAAGGTCGACTCGTGAACATTAGAGAACATCTGGATCAGAGAGACTGGGCTCAACAAATCAAATCTTATTGTCATTGTCACATGTACAACGAAAGTGTCACAGTGCTAACCAGGCAGTGCATCATTCTTAAAATATAACTTAAAATACTAAATAAATAATATCTAAAAACAGCATGAACAAGCATTCATACCTACACGCTCATTTCAATTTAGCAGCATTAATTACAGTTATTGCAGTTGGGACCTTGATGGATCTGTTACCGTCTGCCTGACGGTAACAGATCAAACAGGGGGTGGCCTGGATGAGAGGTGTCCTTCAGAATATTTAGTGTTTTTGTGATACAGCGGAAACTGTGTGATTCTTCCAGTGTGAGGAGAGGGCAGCCAATGATCTTCTGTGCGATGTTAATGACAGACGGCACTTCTGCATACATTTTTGGAAAGGGAAGGGGGGGGGGGACTTTTCACCCTTCACGCAGACCAGAATGACCCAGCGTTCCATGCAAGTCAATGAGGTCCAGGGATTTCACCATAATATTGTCCATTGTTTCTCTCTGGGGGCGTTAATGGGTATTTTGAGTACATTACATGAATTCCCAAGTACCTATGATCAATCTGAGGCCACAACTGTATTTCTGCAGCAAACTGTTTTGTGGGTAAATTGACTTTGTTTCAGGCCATGCATGGTAGATGTAGCTGTCAGGGCGCTGCCTACAACAGCCTCCACAGCAAAATGACGTTGACAACACGCCCACTTAAGAGACCGGAAGCCTTCAGTTTTTGCTTCCATTAATATTTATTACAACGCTCTCTTTGTTACTGTTCAAATATCTTTGTTTGGATTGATTACCTGAGTAGAACACTAAATCGACCAAATAGGTTGTTTGGTCGTAGAAGCATCACCACAAGTACTTTAATTTGCAGTCGACATTGTTCAGTCGTTGTCCTATCAGGACCAATAATAACATAATAAAAACAAAATAAACTGATATGTTTTTTGTTTGTTTCAAGTGGATGCGTTGCTCATCAGTGACTGCTGCTGAACGCAATGTGCCACAGCTGCAGTAGGGGCTAAGGGAGAACACATCCAATCAAGAGACCCCTGCTGTCTCTCCTCTCCTCCCCAGACAGACCTGAGTCAGGCCAATTAGACGGCGCCGTCTGGCACCGCTACAGTACGACAGCAGGTCTCACAGACAGGCTCCACAAAGAACCACACCAAAGACAAGCAGCTATACAGTAAAAGCCCTTAATTCTAATACTAAATTGTAATTATAATAAATAATTTAAGTCATGTATAATCTCGCAGAGCCTGCCTTTACTTAAGTAAAGTCTGGGACACAGCACTGGCTAACTGCGTCAAGATCCGCCTACTTGACAGGGAAGGTATTCTGATTGACATAACGACCAACTATGTAACTCAATGGTCCAGTAACATTTTGGTGAATGGCAACTGAAATGTAAATATGCGACAAACTAAATTCTGATATTCCATGATTCAAACAAAATAAATAAATACACAAATAAATAAATAAATAAATAAACAAACTTTTCATGTCTAGAATACACCAAGCCTGAGATATGCTAATATCTCCATTAGCAATTAAGCCATTCCTCACAAGGGAAGCAGCACAACTCCTGGTCCAAGCTAGTGATTTCCCGCCTGGACTACTGCAACTTTGTTAACAGGACTACCAGCGTGCTCTACCAGACCCTTACAGCATGTTCAAAATGCCGCAGCCCTCCTGATATTCAACCAAGCAAAGTCCTCCCATGTAACCCCCCTCTTCCGAGAATTTCACGACTACGACTCTGTGTGAAGACTATTATTCCTGATGAATGTCAAGTCAAGTTTATTTATATAGCCCTTAAACACGTTGCAGTCTCAAAGGGCTTTACAGCCTACATGTCACATGGAAACAAACAACACCCCCTTAACCTGCTCTTCCCCCCCGGGCAATGAAAACCTTCCATTAAAAACCCCATGGGGACAAAAAGGGAAGAAACCTTGGGAAGGGACCACAGAGAGAATGTGACCGTCCACCCTCCACCCACCTCTGTAGTGGTCTGGTGCCTCCCGCCCCTCCCCCACCCCAACCTCTGGGTTGTGGCCTGGTGCTACCCTCACCCCTCCCCCACCCACCTCTGGGTACGCCTCCCTGCCGAAGGGTGGGGGGAACTCAACGTCGCCCCACTTGGCCTTGCACAGGTAGTCGGCCGTGGCGTCGATCTTCGCCGCCATGTCCAGGACGTACACGCCATCTTTGGTGACCACTGTGAGCAGGAAGGAGAGGACATGAGAGAAGAAGAGTGCTCTTAGGAAAGGTCCTTAGGGTTGTTGCCAGTCTCTGCAGAAGCCTGATAGTGACCCACTCATGAGTCAGGTGTGTTGGAGCAGGGAGACACCTAAAGCATGGACTGGAGTTTGAGACGACACGATATTCTAAACCTAAACATCTAAACTGTAACAGGTATAATGACATTATGCTGCATTTGTTCTATTTAGAATATTGTTTGCTTATAATTGCTGGTATATGACATGTCCAACAACTGACAAATGTACTACATGTAAGTCGCTTTGGATAAAAACGTCTGCCAAATGCCGTAAATGTAAATGTAAGCTAATACACATTTAGTCAAATTCACCAAATATCTCCTGGCATTTCGCTAGCTTACAGTTCTCTGTGCATGCTGAAGAAAATCTAAGAAATCAGGTACTTCTACACAGCCTGTAAATAGGAACATTAACAAAAGTGGCCAACAACGCTCAAATAACAACAATGCCACAGGCTTCGCAATGCGTTTCAATGTGTGGGGCGGAGCTTCTGAGGGAAATTGTTTTGGTTTGAGCTGAAAGTTACGTCGAGATTCCACCGGGCACGTCTTCTTTAATATAGCAGCAAACAACTATTTTCTATGTAAAGATCAGTGTTGGGCAAGTTACTCAGAAATTGTAGTAAGTTAATATTTACTTATTACTCCTTCAAAAAGTAATATTACTTTACTTATTTATGGGTATTAAAAGTAATTAGTTACATTACTACATTACTTTCACAATCATTACCCTGCCTCGCCCCTTTTGAAAAATAACATCCCATGTAGCCAGTTCATTTAGGAATTGAATCCTCTACTGGACCAATAATGAACCTTAGGAGTCATCAATCAGCCAAAGTGAAAACATTGCAGCCTCTCAAACCAGATGATTGGACAAGTTGGTTCAATTAGCCTACCCTAAGTTTGCTAGGACCAGAAATATCGTTCTTGTAACACAATAATGCAGCATTACTTGGATTAGTAATTGCAATATTATTACTGTTTTGGAAATAGTAATTAGTTACACTACTAGTTACTGGGAAAATTAATAATATTACAGCAACTAGTTACTGCCCAACACTGGTAAATATAATACACAGCACTCCCTCTGTTGTGTGTTGTAATCTGAGCTGCTCTGCTCTTTGTATTCATAGCCAGGCCTACAGCGTGCGTGTGTGTGCGTGTGTGTGTGCATGGGTGTGCGTGTGTGTGTGTGTGTGTGAGACACACAAAGACAGGAAGTACAGTAGAAGTCTGGACCCAGTGGGACGCTGCGAGTCTGCGACACATCAAAGTACAGTATCTCGGTAACAGGAACAGCTGCCACACGCTACAGACTGGTGGCCAAACACTACTTTAATAATGTAGTGTGTAGTGTGTGTGTGTGTGTGTGTGTGTGTGTGTGTGTGTGTGTGTGTGTGTGTTTCACAATAGAAACATATTTTTATGGCATACTGATTATTTTAAGACAATAATGCTTTGATGTTGCCTTTACAGTTTTTATAATGCCTTAAAACCTTGTGTTTTAATTATGTGTCCATGTCTCAACAAGAGCTCACAATGGCATTAAAAAAAGATCTAGGTATTAACCTACCCAGTGGGTTTATCTCCAGGTAGGTGAAGAACAGGTCTTCATATAAATTGAAGAGGCCCACGATGAAGCCAGCCAGAACCCTGAAACCAGAGGATGAGGGCCACGGCAAATGAGCTCGTAGTTGCACATAGGACAACCTCCACCACAACTTCATGTGATAAAAACAAAACATATAACGTTATTGCAGCAATGCTCTAAAAGAGACCAGTACTGTATACGTGTCATGCCAGGTGATAAGTATACATTTCAATAAATAAAATAAAACAGTTATGTAAATGGGGAAAATAAATATCAAATAAAAACAATTAAGGAGGAAGAGAAAACGATAATTAAAAAACGCTGAGTCATAGATCCAGCCAACATCATCACATTAGCCGAGCCTTACTACAGAGAGGGAGAAAATAATTACATTTGCTCCCTGCCCCTCCCCCCCCTGTGACGGAAGAGTGTGATACACCGGACCGGGGGTTGTGAGAGGTTTGTTGTGTGTGTGTGTGTGTGTGTGTGTGTGTGTGTGTGTGTGTGTGTGTGTGTTGTGGGGGGGGGGGCAAAGGTTCGCTCTCCTCTCTCCTGCCTGTCAGGTTCGCTGGCAGCTTGTAGTACCCTGTCAGTGGGCTGGAACCGGGAGGGGGCGTCGGCTGGGAGGGAAGATGATGTGGGCTGCAGTGTACCGACCCGACACAGTGAATATGAACACACACACACACACACACACACACACACACACACACACACACACACGCTACGAATATTGAATTAAAGAAAAGAGGAGAGAAACATTTTTTATTTAGAAATAGGGGGGCAGGGGGGAGGAAGGGGGGCCTGTTGATGGAAAGAAAGCGAAGCTGCAGGGGCAATCTGTCATTTGTCTAATGGAGGCTGTCGCCCATATCCTCCACCCCAACACCCCCCAACCCCGTTTCAGGATGCTCTCTGTTATGTAAATGGTCTGTACTACTGTACTGCCAACCACACACATCTCTGGCTCTTACAACACACAGTACAACTGACTTCCAGGTCCAATAGATAGGTCTTAATAAAGTAAATTGAGGATCTGCAGGGATATTGTCAAGGCATTTGCATTTCAAAGGTGAATATTGATGTTATGTTAATAACATGATTCATTTTCCAGCGAAGGGAGGCGGTGAGCTAACTAGACACAAAAAAACATTAAAAAAAAACATGATATACTGTATATGCAATTGCACGTCAACTGTAGAAATACAATATAAAAAGTTAGTGTATTACATTAGATTAGAACAACAACTTTCCTTCTTCATTTCTAACTTTTTCCTCACCCTTTCTTGTCATTGGGGACCTGAGTCAGGAGCTGTTTCTTGACCGAGTCCTCAGATATCTTCTCACCCACCCCGACCAGCAGCTTCTTGGCCTTTGAGTCTACATCTCCAATGTCGACCCCTCCCTCATGGTGGAACAGGACGTAGTCGCCCTCTCGGGTGGCGTACACGCACACATAGAATTCCTCTGTCTGAGAGCATGGGGGGTGAAACAACAATACAGTTGGTTGGAGCGGTTGGTTTACACTGAGCTAGATGAATAACAGGTTAGGGAATGGTTAGTTACCAGTGAGCTAGATGAATAACAGGTTAGGGAATGGTTGGTTACCAGTGAGCTAGATGAATAACAGGTTAGGGAATGGTTGGCTAGGAACAGTTAACAGTTAATTAACAGATTACAGTCATTTTATGAGTAACATACCTGTTTGTGGGCAACAAACGGCTCGATGAGAAAGTTCTTTAAAATCCCTTTTGCTTTCCCCACCTGAGGAACACATGAATAGATTTATTTTTCTAGGTCGACACATACCAGAATATATATGGTGAAGTTTAATGTCTCAAGTGGGTGCTGTGCTGATATTAGGCTTACAGTGTTTGCATACATTGACATATTAAAGAAATTACAGCATAGAATTGACTCAAAAGGAAATAATACAATTAATATAAAATACTTTATATCCTTTAAGCATCAATATCTCAGCATATAATATATGCATCAACAACTACAAAAAACTAAACAAAAAACAAAAAAACATTTTGGTAAATTTGTTGTTTATTAGCTAAACATAATGTTAGCTTAAGACACGATACTCCATAAAGCTCGAGTGTAATTCACTGCCACCAATAGCCACTGACACGTCCATCTCAGTTTTCTTGCAGATCCATACAATCTAAACACACATGGGTTATGAGCCAGGCGGCCATCTAGGTTCTAGGTGTCAGAGTGATGGATCTTTTATCACCTGGACAGACTACCAGACTACTAGCGTTGTTTCAGCCGACTGATTGCCAATTGATTCAGAGCTCGTTCAATAGGAGCTCTTCTGGAGAGCCGTCTCAGCAATGCAATTTTAAACATCATGTGAAACAGCATCCCTCCAAATGGTAGGACATTGGAGGACTGCATGAATAAATGTGTGGCAGGTTACACCAGGGGCATATAACATTTTATTTGGTTATTGAAGAATGTAATTGTGAAGAATGATTATGAAGAAGGCTAATGTGTGGCACCCCTGCAAAGAACAACAGAAACACTTATGTTAACTTGCTCAAGGACTTCAGATGGAAATTAGCTTTAACAAGCATTTTTCTTCTGTTTTGAGGTTAATTTATTTTGTACATGGACCCCCAAATAAACCGAGTCAAAAACAAAATCTCTCTAAAAAGATTTAGAGAATTGATACAGTATCGCGAACCGTAATATCTCGATAGTCAGGTGTATCGATATTTTCTTACACTCCTAGAATGCGTGTGTGTGTGTGTGTGTGTGCGTAAGACATACTGTGGTCTCTTTCATCAGACGAGGCTTCAGCCACTGTCTGACGCCGTTCAGATCCAGGTCGACGCCCACCAGGCCCAGCTTGCCCCGCCTCTTGATGAGCTGGTCTGGCTTCACAACCAGTCTCTGCATGGAAAGAAGAGACACCTGAGCACAGCCAATAGCATTGTGTGTGCAACTCACAATGCTGGGTCATTTCTACACTGGGGTTAGTGGGTACCAGGGGATATAAGCATCCATAGAAGACGTGTACTGAACAAATCAAATCAAATGTATTTATAGAGCACATTTAAAAACAGCAAGTGTCAACCAAAGTGCTGTACAATGAAATACAACAGAAAGGAATCAAAACACGAAGTCAAGCAACATGACAAACATAGAAATTACACATTTGCTCTCCCATTTTCGACTCGAAAGCCAAGGAAAACAGATGCGTTTTGAGGTGAGACGTAAAAATGTCACTGCTGGTGGAAGACCTAATATAGAAAGGTATATTTTATATTTTAGCCGTGATCGTGGGGCATGCAAAAGCATTTGGCCAGAAGACCTGAGGGCCAAGAGGGGCAGTGGATTGTAAGGAGGTCAGAAATATAAGAGGGTGCTAAACCATGTAGAGTGTTAAAAACAAATAAAAGGACCTTAAAATAAATCCTATATTTTACAGGTAACCAGTGGAGAGAGGCTAATACAGTAATTAATAATGCTTCAAGATCACCGCATTTCCCATGATGGGAATTTTGTGTTGGACATAAAGGCATTGCCATATACAGCATAACACAGCACATTCACATCAGCAGGCTGTGCCATGACGTCATCGTCAGTGAGCCAACCACAGTGACATGTGTTTTTACTGAATCAGTGGTGTGGTGTGACATGATGTGATGACATGAGGTTGTTCAGCAATCACGTCACTATCTGATTCTGCAAACAGTATAATCGCAACTCTGACAAACCTGGCAATGAGTTCAGTCAGGTTGTTCTCTAAAATGTGGTATCATTGGCGTTTTAGCCTGTATGCAGGCCTATATATGTGTGATAGGTTTGCTTATGTTTACTTGTACCTTGTCTGTTAATTGTATGTCTTCTTGACCCTTGTGTGTCCTTAATAAAGCTTTGATTGATGCATCACAGCCTCTGTATAATACTGTGTCTTGCAAAAGTATTCATACCCCTTGAACTTTTCCACATTTTGTCACATTACAACCACAAACATAAATGGGTTTTATTGGGATTCTTTGTGGTAGACCAACACAGTGGTGCATAATTGTGAAGTGGAAGGAAAATTATACATGTTTTATACAAATAAAAAATTGTGTGGCATGCAAAAGTATTCAGCCCCCCCCCACCCCGAGTCAATTCTTTCTAGAACCACCTTTCACTGCAATAACAGCTGCAACACTTTTGGGATATGTCTCTACCAGCTTTGCACATCTAAAGACTGAATTTCTTTAGCAAAATAGCTCAAGCTCAGTCAGATTGGATGGAGAGCGTCTGAGAACAGCAATTTTCAAGTCAGACATTCTCAATTGGATTTAGGTCTGGACTTTGATTGGGCATTCTAACACATGAATATGCTTTGAGCTAAACCATTTTATTGCAGCTCTGGCTGTATATTTAGGGTAGTTGTCCTGCTCCGCTCCAGTCTCAAGTCTTTTGCAGACTTTTAACAGGTTTTCTTCTAAGATTTACCTGTATTTGTCTCCATCCATCTTCCCATCAACTCTGACCAGCTTCCCTGTCCCTGCTGAAGAAAAGCATGATGCTGCCGCCACCATGTTTCACAGTGGTGGGGATAGTGTGTTCAGGATGATGTGCAGTGTTAGTTTGCCGCCACACGTAACGTTTTGCATTTAGGCCAAAAACGTCAATTTTGGTCTCATCTGACCAGAGCACCTTCATGTATGCTGTGTCCCGCACATGGCTTGAGGCAAAACTGCAAACGGGAATTGTTTAAACAATGGCTTTCTTCTTAACATTCTTCCATAAAGGCCAGATTTATGGAGTGCACGACTATAGTTGTCCTGTGGACAGATTCTAACACCTGAGCTGTGGATCTCTGCAGCTCCTTCAGAGTTAGCATACACCCCTTGGCTGCTTCTCTGATCAATGCTCTCTTTGCCTGGCCTGTCAGTTTAGGTGGACGGCCATGTAAGACCTCTCCACAACTGTATCCCTGACCTGTCTGGTGTGTTCCTTGAGCTTCATGATGCCGTTTGCTCTCTAACAAACCTCTGAGGCCTTAACAGAACAGCTGTATTGATTCTATATATTAGATTACACACTATTTACTAATTAGGTGACTAGGCAGTTGGTTGCAACTGATTTTATTTAGGGGTATCAGAGTAAAGGGGGCTGAATACTTTTGCATGCCACACTTCAACATTTTTTTATTTTTAAAATAAACTGAAAACCATGTATAATTTTCCTTCCACTTCACAATGATGCACAACTTTGTGCTAGTCTATCACATAAAATATAATAAAATACACTTACGTTTGTGGTTGTAATGGGACAAAATGTGGAAATACTTTTTCAAGCCACTGTTATGTACTGAAGTGAAATTGGTTGAGAAAGACACATGTAAATGTAGTAGTTACTGACGCACTTTGAGCATAGCTTGTGAATAAAGCTTAGCAAAGCTTCTGAATGAAGGCTCTGCTCTCGTATTGCAAATCACTGCAGAGGTCAGCGTTTGACGTCGTTAGTGGCGACCCAAGTAAGCAGAATCTGTGGGGGAGAAATGGCGGAGTCCCAGTGATTCAATATAAACAGCGAAAGATAGCATCCTCCTGCATCATCGTGCCAGTCCATTTCAGTACACAAACAATGGATTGTGTTGTACCAGACATTAGGGTTTATGTATGACAGCAGCAGAGTCAAGGCTATAACAAAAAGGTTCAGTTTTGCTTGAAAGGTAAATTGTTTTGTTGTGCTTTTTATTACTTGAACTGTCCCCACATACTGGTAGTTACACATCCAAAGCACTAAAACGCTTTACTCAAATTTGACGGTGTTCTGTACTGAAAGTCAAACGCATTGTGAGACAATTCTGTAAATAATTTAGAGCGGAGAAGATGATTTACTCCAACATCAGCTGACCCCAACTACGTAGCCCACTGAGCGAGACGGACCAGCGCTCACAGTACAGCCACCTCTAGTTCCCTCCGTAGGACCGCGCCCATGCTGTGTGTGAGTCATAGATGGAGGAGCCATTAGAGTCTGGGGCGCTGCCAGTGAGCTCAGTGAGAGGAGGGCCCAGGGTGGAAGTCAATGCAATTTCCTAATCAATTTTGTCACAGCACCCATCTCCTTACGTCTGCCCTCCTCCTCTTCCTCCTCCTCTGACAGTTAGAGAGAGAGAGAGAGTGAGAGAAAGAGAGAGAGAGAGAGAGAGAGAGAGAGAGGTCACCCTAGAAGATGAGTCACAGCATAATTCAATTAGCCAGCCAGGAGGAGGGAGGGAGTCTTCTCAGTGTTCGTCTTGCTTGTTGGGGTCACCGTGTATCGCGAGGATGTTTCCGCCAAGAAGTGTCCGGAATATCCTGCTGGCTAATGAGCATCGAGAGAACACTCTCTGCCAGCCTAAGTAATTGTCCCCGTAAAAAAA
The DNA here is from genome assembly GCA_027564755.1 of Amblyopsis hoosieri. Taxonomy (NCBI): domain Eukaryota; kingdom Metazoa; phylum Chordata; class Actinopteri; order Percopsiformes; family Amblyopsidae; genus Amblyopsis; species Amblyopsis hoosieri. The sequence goes on from JAODUE010017853.1 coordinate 24,612, forward strand.
AAAAAAAAAACACATAGAACACTTTACGCAGGCTGGAGAGAGAAATGTGACTTCTGACACGGCTCTAAATGCATTTTATAACATGTAGCTGACTGACAGCGTGATAGACTAAAAAGAGACCCATGCTTTTTGTAAATGCAGCTCCGTTAGCACAGTTATTCCAAGCTATATCGGCGGCAGAACCAGTTCTTTCCTCAGCTTCTAAAAGATTTTATGTGCTCAATGTTATGTTATGTAAGCGTTATGCGCTCAATGGTCCCTTGGTTAGTTCGTTTAAAAGATCTTGTATCATTAGGCAACCCCATTTTGGGCAGGGTACGCAATAACACACCCACACACACACACACACACACACGTAGAGGAGCTGTATGGTGGGACAGCTGTGTTATTTCACAGGGACGTTCCGTTACCTCGGTGAGTAGCCATGGGTGCTCCAGCGCCAGCCGGTCGAAGTCGGTCTCTGCGGTGACGCTAGCATGGTGGAACTTGTTCTGGACAGTGGCAATGGTGCAGATGTGCTTGTAGAGGAGCTCCTTGCCCGTCTGCTCGGAGATGGCTTTGGCCGACATGACCACTCAGGTGACCTGGGTGGGGATGGACGGACGGAGACAGTGAGACGGGCTGGAGAAAATACGGACACAGAGAAACTACGGAAACAAGAGTAAGTCGAGGTACGCTCCTCCTCCGTGAGTGGAAAATTCCAAAAAGGGTGTGTTTAAAAATAAACGCTTAGCCAGGGCAGAACTTTCAGACCCTGGGGGCGCTATTGAGGGGTGCACCTTTACAAAAGGACAATTAGGTTTACTGCAAGATTGACCAAATAACCACGACACCCTATATGAAAAAAACACTACAAGGACGTTTTGTGTTAAGCAACAGCATTTTCTTTATTCTCCCATGAGCCCCATTGACTCAGGGCAAAAATCTAATGACAATAGATGACAACATCGGCAGGGAAGACAGGACAACGTCAGTTCAGCGAGACACACAGCCATGAGGAAAAAACGTCAACTTCATTCAGTCTCTTTGCTTTAACTTCATTTGAAGCGTGCATGGAAAAGGAGGGTTACCCATCTTGTACGTGGCGGCATCATGCGCCACTACACACAAGGCAAACGCAGCTCATAATGAATATTTCATGCTTCAAATTATCATAACAATCTTGTCTGTAAGGGCTTTTGTGAGATAACTAGCCCGTATCCCCCACTTAAACAATCAGGTTGCAGGTGCAAGATGAACAACGGCCCAAAGCTGAAATAATGCTAGAGCCTACAAACGCTGAAAACCTAAAGGGGTTAAATAAGGACCATTAGGAATCCAATTAAAATACATTAGCCTCAATGGGCTTTTTAGAACATGCAGAAAGTCTATTTTCTTGTTGAGAAATCTGGGCATTAGGTCCCCTTCAAAACAACAACAACACATACACGTTTAATGCAGACTGGTTGGCTAGGACAGTGTTGTACCACTAAAGGTAACAGTGCTTTCTTATTGTCACATACACACACATGTAGCAAAATTCATCCTCTGCATTTAACCCATCCCTCAAGGGAGCAGTGTGCAGCGCCCAAGGACCAACTCCAGATTGGAACCAGTGTCACTAGTCACATGTCTGGAGAATTGTTTCAGCAGAACAGGCAGATGGGAGAGTGTGTGTAGAAGTTACATTGGAGGTACACAGCATACAGTATAGTACATATAGGCTAAACATTTTAGACCTAAGAAAGACCACAAACGACTGTATGTTCCTCAGACCGGAACTATACTGAATTGATTGAGGTTGTAGATCAATATGCTGCTTATAATTGCCATTTGTGGAAAGGAAGCCCTCACTCTGTCAAATGAATACAGTACAAATATAATTTACGAATAGCAAAGAATCCCTACAAATGTCACATTTGACCAAATCATGGGATCAGTTCAGACAATTTAACAGTCTATCAACCATCAAATAATCGGATCCACTGTTAAATGAATTATGCACTGTAAACATATGCAACACATTTGCAGAATAGCTTTAGAGTTGAGGCCACCAGGATAACTGAGTTTATTAGATTACGTGGTTAACAGGCAGTGCAAATCTATTTAATTCCACGGCCGGGCATACGATCAGATCTGTCCCATTCCAAAAAAGGTCATTCTTTTGTGTACACGTGCTTATGATAAATGCATTAGGCATATAAAACCCTTATCAACATCCATGATATTCTACGGCACATTGCAAGGAGCTAGGCAACATTTTGATACTGCATTTATTTACGTTATCTCTCCCTGAACTTCCCCTCATCTCTCGGTGGTGATCAGTGTTGGGCAGTAACTAGTTACTGTAATTTTATTACTTTTTCCAGTAATTTGAGAGGCTGCAATGTTTTCACTTTGGCAGAGTGTTGACTCCTAAGGTTCATTATTGTTCAAATAAAAAATATTCTATTCTAAAATGAGCTAGGTTGTCATGTTTCAGGAAGGGCAAGGCAGGGTAGTGATTGTGAAAGTATTATAGTAATGTAACTAATTTCTTTAAATACCAGGTAATAAGTGAATATTATAACTTTTTTAAGGAGTAATAACTAACTACCCATTACAATTCCGGATTAACTTGCCCAACACTGGTGGTGATAGCACGTATTATCAACCCACCTGTGATATCACATCTCCTGTAAAGCTTTGACAAACATCAACAGGAAACATGTTTTTGAGGGCATTACTGTAAAATAACCAATGTAGTTACTTGCCAATCAACCTCTGTACAGTAACAACCAATAATACAACCCTGGAACACTCCATTAGCTCTTACATGGTCTCAGAGAGTAATCTTTGCCGTTTACTTATAATTATAATTTCAATAGACTCGTGTACACTACAGTAGGCTATTGTCGATTGACCAGTCAAACTAGTTTTATTCTAGGTTGTTCATGTCTCAAACAGCTGAAGTAAGTTTGACTCAAATATGCTATAGACAGCATGCTAAACAGTAAAACGCTAACGATTACTTTACCTCGCTCTCAGGTCGACGAACACCAGATATTTAGATGATCACTGGTACCTTGTGCTTAGCTCTGAACGTATTGCTTAGGATCGGAATGGTCACGTTCACTGAATAACTACTGGTAGCGGAACATGCCCTTTGAGTTTTGTCTCCGTGGTCCATCGGCTGATATTTCTGCTCTCTGATTGGGTAATGAAACACCGTGCTGTGTGTGTTGCTTCACAAAGTGCCCGCCCCCCACCAGTAGAGAAAGCGAGGCAATTATACACGTGAACGTGGATTGGTTAGGTCATTGTAGGTTTCTCAATGATACAATGTGCCAATAAATGTATTGCAAGATCGTTACTTTGACATTTAAAAGGGCACACAAGTGCACGAAACTCTCAAATGGCTTTTGAAACTGAAAAGGTAACTTTGCCTCTTGAAACGATAAAAGCTCGTGAAATTAGCCAATTACCAAAATATGAATCCTGGCACTATTTCTTTTGTATGCATTTTACCCTTAAGACAGAATATTATACCCGGTGTGTTTGCATGTCAATTATTATTACATAACGTATTTGATTCGCCTTCTAGCATTCTGCATTATTTTGAGTAATACGTCATTTTACTTTTCTGAAAGCATGGCCTCAACAGCTGTGACCAGCAGTGACATCTGCTGGCCTAAAGCAGCAACTGCTGAAGTAAGTTACACATGTCGCATCTTGCCCTAAAACCTTGTGAGACCATTTGTTGTCACGTTGCCACATTCCTCACCAGCTACGCCTATAAATATGGAAAGTAAGACAGTTAACCCAAATCTGGAGCAAAGCGCATTTTATTTAGTGTACAAAACAAGTGCAAAAATAGTTGACCGTAAGAGCTAGGAGGACTAACCCACAAAGTTAGTGGTTTAAAGTATGAGAAAATTACAAAAGGAAGCATGATCAAGGTCTTGCGCAGTAGAAAATGATTGTAGAAACATATTGGATTCACATCATTTGTACAAGTACTAGGTAAAAGCTAATGAAGCCACTGCCATTTCCATTCTCCCTTTCAAACAACACAGCAGGGCAAAGATTTTACAAGGACCATCATCTACAAAAGTTAATTCTTTCAGACAACATATTTCACCCACATGCTTTTGTAACAATGCCCCCCTCGCCAATAAGGCTGTTAAAGTATCCATAATGGCACTTTAAGCAGTTTACAGAGAAAGGGAACAAAAACACAAATGTTGATTATGATTAAGTTGATACTGTTGAACCTTGATTACATTCAATGACAACACCCATCATCCACTCTTAACACAGAATTAACTGGAGTTTCTACACTTGACGTTTCAGACGAACAAATTACGAGGAGGGGAGCCATACTACGTCAGTCTTGGCATCGCTACCTTTCAAGACCCGGCTCCCCGTCCCACGAAATTAGCAAGGTGCTGCGGCGCTGCCACTGACGTGCACGACAAGCTCAACCCAAGAGGGCTGAAGGCATCTTGGGCCGGGGTGCAAATAAACGAGGGACAAAAGGCACAAGGCTTGTGGATTTAAGGTGGCTAAGGAAGAGAGACCCTCCCCACCCAACTAGAACACAAGCACACAAACCCATCATCCACAGAGCAAACCTAAATCCAGCAGCACTGCCCACCCCCCTCCGAACGGCCGCGCTTCACAAAATGACACACTTTGGCTTCTTCTTCTTCTCAGACTCCTTCTTGGTCTCCTCTGCTTTGGCAGCGAAGTAGCTGGAGAAGAAGGCGGGGGCGTCGATGGGCTCCCGTAGGGTCAGCAGCCAGCGGCCCTCGCCGTAGTACGCCAGGGAGCCCAGTTCCATCTCCTCCTTGGACACCGTCGCCTCCCCCAGGCCTAGGATCTCCAGGAGGTCCAGGCCGGTTTGCACAGCCTCCACACCGTCGGCGCAGCCCAGGGTGACGTGGGCGCGGCTGCCCGGAGGGAGGGTGGCTGCGGTCGGCTCCGCCTCCGCCTCCTTCTCGCCCTCCGCCACCTTCTTCTTCGCCAGATCGGTGTCGTCGTTGGCCCAGAGCACCATCTGCCCCGCGGTGAGACACACCCGGGCGCCGAAGGTGCGCGGGGTGACGAAGAGCGCCACCAGGGACAGCTCGGACACGGTGCCGTACAGGTCCTGAACGGCCTGCGTTGTGGAGAGCGGAGCGGCGAGGGCAAGTCTCATTAAAGCCCTGCGTTCACGGCTGTTTGGTTATCACACAATGCAATTTTATGTTATGTTTCCTACCAGTTTCTCCGAATAGGCCTTGGCTCCCTCTGCTTTGCCGTAGTCACAGAACTTGGCCGTGCAATGGAGCGCTCCTTTGCTCTCGAAATACTGCTCCAGGTCCACCTCCTTGTCCGTTTCTGGGATAACTGCAAAACGAGACAGGGAAGTAAATGTAATGCCTCCAGGGTTGTCATTTTTTTTGTCCCCCCACCCAACCCTGGAGTACCACTGCCCTGCATGTTGTTGATGTCTCCCTGCTCCAACACACCTGACTCTAACTAGGAGCGGTGGTGACCACTTTATATTCCCATTTACAGAGCCAGGGCTGGATTATTTTATTTCCAGCACAGACAGAGAACGTAAAATAGCATGTTGTGAGGAAATATTCAGTGAATTTGACAAAATATTGTATCATCTTAAAATTGTAAGACTTTTTAAATAAATATATACACTCACAGTCTATCATGTGTTTCTTGAAGACGTCCAGTGTGTCCAGAGTCTTCAGGAAGTCCATGGAGGTGCACGCCACCTTCTCCTGCACAGCGGGCAGCAGGAACCAGCCGAAGAAGAGAGGGATGTCCGTCTCCTCCAGCGTGCGCATCATGGCCTCGATGCGCGCCTTGTCCAGCCCGCGGCTGCTCTTCTCGCCCAGCTGCGCCACGTCCCGACGCCAGGGCGTGCGGGGCTCCAGGAACAGCGCCACCAGCCTCTGCTCTTCCGCCACCTCCCCCAGGCGAGCCAGCCGGTCCTGGGTGTGGTTGGTGTCGTCCACCACCACAATCACGGCGGTGGCGGCGGTTCCGGTGGCGCAGTGGGTTGCCACGGCGTCGTCTAGGGCCTTGTAGGCGTCCGCCGACGCCTCTGGGGAGCGCTCGGGCTTCACGCCGTGGTCGTCACCACGGACGACGCAGCAGGAGCCGGGGTAAGTGTCGGCTATGGCGCTCGCCAGGGTGGTCTTGCCGCTGCCGGGGAGCCCGCGCAGGACGACCATGGTGCGGGAGGTCGCCAGGGACAACCGCTCGTCGTCACCCAGGAAGCCGAACGAGCCGAGGACAATCTCCTTCGGGGGATCTCCTCCGCTCTTCTCAGTGGATGGCTCCACAGCGCCCCCTGAGGCTGACTCAACCACCTTCACCGTGTCTGCCGTTGCTGGCTCAGCAGTGGCAGCAATGGCCGCCACTGCCTCAGGGTCTTTCACCACCTCTGCCGCTACTTCCTGTGATGCCACCACCGGGGCAGCACCTTCCTCCTTAGGCGTCACAGCCTGGGCCTCAGCCTTGCCTGACACAGCCTCCTCTTGGCCAGTCAGGAGCTCCACCGGCGCGGCCAGCGCTTGCAGTTCCACCTTGTTCTCCGGCGCGGGCTCCGGGGAATCGTCTGCCAGAGGAATGGGCTCCGGGTCTTTCGACTGCTCCAGCTGGGCGGTTTCCGGTTCAGCGACCGGGGCAGAGGTCTCGTCCGCCTGCGGCGCTTGTGGCTTGGATTCTGGCAGCGGTTTGGCTTCCTCGTGAGCGGGTTCAGGTGACTTGTCCGGCGAGCTGGCCTTGGGCTCCATCTGGGCAGATTCCACCACTTCCTCCCGGCCGCTCACGTCCAGCTTTTCCTCTGCTGCGGCTGGTGAAGGCTCAGGCATTACTGACTCTTGTGGGACTTCAGCATTGGTCTCAGAAACTTCTTCCGTCCCTGGCTGTTGGGTCTCTTGAACAGCATCCATGACTGCCTACTTTCAGGTAGTAGACAAGCACGCACCTTAGACAAAACCAGAGTAGTTTACCACATGAGGCTAATGTAGAAAGCAGCATTTATATGGCTATGAGGAAAGTCCCACCCACTCCCTTCCCCCACCCCAGATGTGGCCTTGTTTTACCTTGAGGAGCATGCCAGGCGTGTCTGTTTAGGATAAGCAAAGTAAGCGTCCTAATTGGTATACATTATACAGATAGGCGTTTGGTCTAAACTTATATTTTCACATCTACAGTGTCATGCATTTTTAAGAGTGCGTCAATGGACACACACCACATTGAACAACTTGCTACATCAGGCATAATGAGTTTAGCGTGAAGGTACACAACGATATGTACAAGTTAACTGGTTGTCACAATTCACGATTACGTTTTTTTTTTATTAGCTACATTTTCCAAATTAATTACATGACTGAAAGTGGAATACGTCGGTCATGGGTTTGTAAAGGCATGCCAATAAGAACCATACGGTAAGACAAAGGAGTAGACTATATGAAAAATAAAAGGGTTTAACATGTAGCAGTTCACAAAAAAACAGAACTAACTCCGTACGGTATTAAATACGGAAATTGCTAATCAACTAGAAGACGATACATTTCCGATATGTTCAGAATGGTAAGACATGGCGTATGTAGAGCGTGGTACGGTAGCCTAATCCTTTTGTTGCTGACGGTCCCTGTGATTATTCATACAGGGGAGGAGGGGAAGCATTATAACCACTATAATGTATCTAATGGTGCTTTCCACACGCGTCACCAACTCGACGAGAGATGTTTGTGAAGGTTAGTAAAATATAGGAAAGTAAAAAGAGTGTCGTGTGTATGCCCACGCCAGACAAACACTTCAGCAAGGCGGTCATGATTACTTACAACGCCACGTCTAAACATGTTGTAGCAACAGCAACACATACGGTAGACTACCGTGGAAAGGGGACACGATGGGAACCACATTAAATAAAGCATTTACACCAAAGGAGATAGTTCGTTTTGAGGGTATATATATGCCAAATAAAAGCCACCTTACCGAATCTGCAGCAGTAAAGTTCGAGGTGGCGGACCTTCAGCTGACCACACGCGTTTCTTCCTCTACAATGACAGGGCAAACCTCTGCGTGCACACGCACTCGTTTTGCTCTTCAAGGAACAAAACGGAAACGACTGGGGACGCGCAAGAGGGCGTGGCAAGGGATACGCCCATGAGTCACACGCATAAAGGGGAATCGACCCGATCATCATCATCATCATCATCAAACAAAATGTGTTCAAGTTCACACATTAGTCACACGCATAAAGGGGAATCGACCCGATGATCATCATCATCATCAAACAAAATGTGTTCATGTTCACACATTAGTTGACATAGCAGGCGAGAGAGCACCAACTCTTAAGCTCTTAAATAAACAGGTACTACATGTAATTAGTTAATAAGTTCAGAAGTCACACAAATCACAACAGGAAAAAATAAGACATCACTATTGATAGTATATGCCTACCGTATTTAAATATTTAAATTACCAGTATAGTTCAAATTAGCCAAATTAAAACGATTATTAATTATAACTTTTGCAGATCATGAACAAACAATGACCTTATAGAACTCTAAAAATCACACCACACAGCTGTCTGTGCATGCCCATAAACAAATATTGCAGAATTCAAGTTTGTTTAGTCATGCAAAGAAGTAGCCTAACTATTTTTAGCCAAAGTAAATATGTTTCATTTGCCGTTGTTTGGAGAACACATTGATCCTTCTTTCCACCGCGTTTTTAGTGGCCCACAGCAAATAGAGTTCTTATAAACAACTAATAGTTAATCAATAGTAGGGCACTGTTATGATTATAAAGCACTATTAAGAGACACGCCTAGCCTATTAGATCCTCCCACAAGTGTCCATACACAAGTCTCAGTAAAATTACAAATAAGTAGACTACAGGGTGTCTCATAATTATAAACTTTATTCGAAATTGCTACATCTTTACAACCACAAACCGCCCATGGATGAAACTCTAACCACTTCAACGAGAGGGGTATGGTTTATTTCAGAACTCATTAAACCGTAACTTGTTTTAATTGTAACATGTTGCCACCTTGAAATATACTGCTTTGAAATTGGGTCCATCGTTTTGAAACATCCTGTATATCTGAGGTGTGGAATGTGTGTTTGTGTAAGCTCTTGGTTAAGCTTAATCATAGAATTGTGTGAAAGAGCATATGGACAATATAACAGTTCAATCTTTATATTCATATTTAATCCTTTGCTACAGTAAAGTATCAATCAAATTAGACGACTGAATTTGCTGTGGCCTGAAGTGATTTTATTTTGATCTCCCAACGTTCAATTCTGGACTTTGTCCTTAGTGTCTTTGGTCGTTGTCTTTGGCAACACCGCTTCTGTTGGCTGTCGCCTTGCCGACCGGATAGCCTGTAAAACGGCAAATAATATTGACATGATTAAAAGGACAGAATAACAGATGGGGCCTGTTGAGACAAACAGGTGAAAGGTTGGTGGGTGAGTGAGCGGTCACCTCTTTAATGGCATCTACTGCAGAAGTGTCTTTAAGTTTCTCTGCTTTTTTTAACGCCCTCTCAAAGAAATCGACACAAGCGTGGATATTCCTGAGCTTCACTGTAGAATGATGCACAAAACAGAAAGTTTCCCTGTGTTGTACTTAAATCACATCATATATTATCCAGTAACATAACAGGAACTATGCTGGCATGCCACTATTGGACTCAAAAGGTACTGAAAAACTACAAACCCCAAAGTTGTGACAGTATGGAAAATGCGAATAAAAAAATAAAAAAAATTAAGTGAATTGTAAATTCCATTCAACCTGTACTATATTGGCAACAAAACAACAACACAATGTTTTACCTTGTGACTTTAATTGTTTTGTGAAAATATACACTAATTTAAAATCATATGACACCAACACACTCCAAAGCATTGTTTGTTGTCCACTATATACATTTACCATATTTCCCTTACTTACACTTATTAAATGTGTGGGTACTGAAGACACCCATTTGTGAAGTTTATAAAGTAGAATTGCCACCCCCCAAGTCAAGTCAGTCAATGCATTTGCATTATTTAGGTATTCAAGTGCACAATTTTACAGGGCCTTCATTTCCATCTTTTGTGGTACATGTGCCACACTTTCTCAATCAGCAATAGGTCAGAACTGCAGCCAAGCAAATCTATCAACCCCAATATCTAGCACCTACTGCTTATGCAGTCAATGCTATTTGCATTGTCCTACTGGAAAATGCAGGCATGTCCCTGGTTAAGACCACAACTAGACAGCAGCATAGTTACTCCAAAATGTGTATACTGTATACGAAGTTTCTGTATTAATGGTGCACTCACATATGTGTAAGTTACCCTTTATCATGATCATCCCTGGCTCTGCCCAACTATTGCTCTCAGCTCAATTTATTTAGCTGAGATTACAGTCTGGAAACCCTGTTCACATTAGCGTTCACACAGCCACCCTGCTGGTGGCCCAATCAGTGTGAGTTAGAGAGATGACGTTGAAGTCAAGGGTGTTTCAAAATGGTGGTAGAGCTAGATGAGGCGATCAAAACAATTGTAGCAACGCAGGCTGGTTCAGCTCTGTCCAATAGCTTCAAAATTAACCAGAGGTCTACGCCAAGTAGGAGGAAATGACTGCGAACACTTCCCAATGGAGCAAGAACAGACCTGTTCACAAAGTGACTATGGTCTGCTTACACCAGGCTAGGCTTTTAGACCTACATAATGAAAGTTTGTTTAGTGCTTTTCCTCAAGAACATGACGGCAATTGTTTCAGTCAATTCAGTCAAGTCAGTCAATTTCAAGCAAACTAGAGGAAAAGCATTAAACATACATCATCAGCATTACAAATCACTTTTGTTTTTATTATAATTTAATTTCCATACTGTGACAACTTTTTCAGAATTGGGGAAAAACAGGCTTACATTCTGACTGTGCCACCAAAACATTGGCATTAAGCTGCCACTTCTCATCCCAGATGTCATCAGCTGCCTCAAGGGAACGGAGACCATAGTCTCTTGCTTTTTGGTAATCCTTCAGGTTCAGATAACATCGTCCGATCTCATGGAACAACCAGGTCTTCTCCAAGCTGCCACTAACAAAAGGAATCTTCTGTTCCCATCTAAAGTCAAGGATGAAAACGTTTGAGGAAATGGCACAAATACAACGATAGCATTCAAATATCATATAGTAAAAAAAAAAAATAATAAATTGGTTGCTTACATCTCAATAGCTTCTGTGAACTTTCCAATTCTGGCATAAACCCGGCCAATATTGTCAAGAGCCCGGGACTTTGCATCTGGGAGTTGGCTTTTAACAAGGACAAACATAATTAATATTAATTGTTGGCAAACTTAACAACACAACTCTGGCTGTTTGTCTTGTAAATATGTTGAATAAGTAGGCTACTGCGGTTACTGCTTAAAATAAATGAAACAACCAAAACTTGTAAATAAAGCACTAGACTAGCACTGCACCAGAGTTACGGACACAGACTTGTGTGAGTGACAACGCTCAACAGCCAATGAAAATATATAGTAGCACTTCCTGAAAGTGCCGTCGAGGTTACAGGAGAGCACAGGGTTGCTTATGTGACGTAGTGCTTATGACGCAAACGCGCTACTGACCACTCTGTCGCTAACTCCAGGTCTTGTCGATGATGGTCCAACGCTTTGCCCATATCTCCGAGGTCAAACATGGCGTTCCCAACCAGACTGTGCAGGTTGCCCAGCACCTCCTTCTTATTGGGTGTGACCTCCTCAGCCCAACCGCGCACAGTCTTCATTACATCCCGGGCATTCCGGAGGCTTCCGCTTGCATTTCCAGATGCCAGCGCTACAGGACAAGCAACATACGAACGTTAGCACCGCCAACCCACCTAGGCAAACGTTGCACCAAATCACAGGCGTCGACGTCGGGGCCCTACCAGCGTCAATCTCCTCCAGGCGCTGAAGGACAAACTGAGAGGGGTCGGAGGGCGGCTGCTGGCGGCTTCTGTTCCACTTCTGTTCCATTAGCTTACGGTCCCTCTCCCGGGAGTATATGGGCTTCTGCTGCTGCCAGAACTCAGTGCGAGTGTCGAGGTAGTTGATGCAGTTCACAATAAGGTCTTGCAGTTTTTCCCCTTTCTGTGTCTTTGCTTTGACCAAACCTGGAGACCATCAGCAATGGCGTAATACAGTGTTTATATGATCTGGTCCTGCCACTAGGCGTCAGACTGAGCACCAGCATCTCAGACCAAAACAAATGCTTTGTGGGCCACGCACACGCACACACATGCGCACACATGCACACACACGCACACAAATGCATGTGCGCCCTAACCGGCGATGAAAACAAAGAGCAGAGGAACTTGGACAGCAACACACAGGGGGGAACGTGATGTCATTCTCTGATCAGGTGGCAATTAACCGATCCCAAGCCCCACCCCTTTTTGCCTGTCCTCCAATAACAGTTGAGCATTTTTTTTAAGACAACAGAAAGTCTTTGAACTGTTGTCCCTGTTACAGCCTACTATGCTGTTTTGTCCAACCTAGTTACAATAACTATAGGTTGGACAATTGTAACCGGGGCTTGGGCTCGGTCAATTGCTCCACTATATCGTCATAGAACAGAGTTGTTTGTTGCTATATTAATGTTAAAATATAGGGTAAAGATTAAAATGTCTAAAATAAGCTAACTAACACAGTAAGGGAATGGAGATTGAGGTCACCGGACAAATTCATACGAAAAATTCAAATAAAGGAATAACTGCCAGCAGAGGACAACTGCAATAACAACAGAGTGAAAAGAAAAGAAAATGTCTACCTTCATCTTTGAGTAACTTTTCCAGATATTCTCTGTCGTTGTAAAGCTCTCCCAGTAGCTGCTTGGTTGTTTTGTCTGACATGGTTTTCGTATTCTTTTTCCTATTTTTACCTAGCAGCAACTCTTTCTTCGCAGGTGGAGTGGTGCTTGTCGGCAGCTTCATCTGTCAATCATGCAGGAGATTGTCAATCATGCAGGAGGTAAACTTCAGCAGGGTACACAATGCACAATGTCTTTACCAACATAGTGGTGATCGGGTGAGTGACCCTGTCACCAAGGTCAAGACAGGCTAAGAACATTAGGAAGAGGACACGGTTTGTGAAGAACAACTATTGAGTTTCTTCCTTCCTTCCTTACGCTTACTCTCTACTCACATGACTTTTAAAATCAACACACACAACCGCTGAGTTAATTTGGGCGGTTAGTCCCTGCGTTCAGGATGGTGGAACGTTTGCTATACGTTCAATGGCAGTGGACAGCAAAGGTTACAAAACAGGGAGGAGTCTGGCTGTCCTTACAGGCTGTGGGTTGGACAACGTTCACATGTTTGACTGTGTTTCAGTATTACAGATGCACAAGATGATAGTAGAACCAACGTGGCTTTAGAATCACCTCCGCAACAGTGCATAGCGCACTGCTGCAATTGAAGGATATGTCCGTAATGGTTGTGTCAACATTTTCCGAGTATGAATTTCATGCATTTCATCTCAGGATGAGACGACATAAATTTAAAATGGAAAGATGTAATAAAAGCTACATTTGGTACTGGTACTAAATAGTGATGTTGAGAAATACGCACAAATAGTTATAAAACACCCAGGTAAATATGCGGCTACACTTCCTACACATCACTGAGCAACACTCGCCACGCCCACTAAACGCAGCAAACTTTTTTTAAAGTAGTTCGAGAACATTCAGAACATTCAGTTGACTGAACGCACCGTGTCTGTCTGTCTGTCTGTTTGAAGGTACAATGCAAACGTTGCATAAACGAGTGGACCAGCACTGTGAGGAACATGCCCACACCTGAGCAAGTCTAATCAGCCACATTAGCTCTCAGCTTTACACCTGTGGGGGCATGCACTGCAATGTATCTAAACAGGACAGGATTTAAGAAAACACTGGGTGTTTCTCAATGTCAAGGAAGGATCCTTAGCGGCTGGATTTCAAGGATGCCACGTCATCAAATCTCGACAAAGTACCGTTGGCTTAACGCTGTTATTTCCATGGCTCTGTCCCAGGGCTATTCAACATTGGTCCTGGAGGGCCACTAGCCTACCATGCGTTAGATGTATAGTCAGCTATTGTGTGGTAATTGTAAGCTACTATGCTTTTTGTCAAATTCACTTTAAGCTTTTCCTATGATGTAGCTCAGGGAATAGTCACCAAAATACTAGGCAAACAAACTGTAAATTAAACAGGTAGTAAGCCATTTCCGCTAAAGAAATAGAGCGGTCCTTGGACTTCATGCTAACACCTTACTGACCCTGCCATTAAAATGCTTTAGCCTTAAGACACACAGGAGCCCGGTAAAAAGGAACACTCATGGATTTTGTCCAAAAGTGTGTGTGTGTGTGTGTGTGCAAAGCTAATCAACATAAACAGTGAGCTGTTGTGGAAATGTGTGGGCACAAAATCATAGGATTGCAGCTTTTATATAAAAAGAATGCTGTATAATGCAGTTTGTGTGTCAGGCTCTTTCACAGCCATATAAATTATACATGATAAAATAAAAAATGTTAAAAGTCAATGTGAAATAATGCTTACCTCTTCGCTGTCATAGAACAATGATAGGTCACCCTTATTCTCCAGTTTTACAGAGGAGGGGCCTAAAATGGCAAACATAAATACACGAGTGAATTTAAAATAATTTGGTGAATAACCAAATGATCACTCTATGCATTAACCACCGCGTGTTGACCAACGTAATGAAGCTTTGTTTACTGCCCACTGTAAGGTAATGAAGCTTTGTTTACTGCCCACTGTCTCATAACATAATGAAGCTTTGCTTACTGCCCACTGCATTTTCAATAGCCTCCTGCGCCTTCTGGATTCCCAGTCGGAGCTCCTGAAGTTCCGGCCGTAGTTTGTGCGCTCTATGGTAGAACACTAGGGCATATTCAAATTCTCCCATGGTATACAGCACCTCTGCCTTCATGTACATCCCCTAGAAAACATGCAGGTGCATGCAGTACATGATGTTGGGTTTTGTAATGTGAAATCCATTGAGTTTGTATTTGTTGCAATTTGTGTGCACATTTTTTTGCTAAAAGGCCGGACCTTATACAGTGCATGATATGGTGGGTTTAGTTTCTCTAATGATTATTTTTGCCAAAACCAAAGGTGCGTTCAGAATTGTCAAACAGTGGCAAACGTTCGTGATGAACATGTTTGATTTTAACTGGAATTTTTAATGATTTGTGAAAACATTCCAAAAATATTAGACTTAAACTGTCATCCTTCGTCCAGCTTCAACGTGTGTTCGCCGAGAACTACAAACCATTTGCTTATGTTCATATTGGTCACAACCTGCAAGCAATCAATGGTTAAAGATGCATTTCACCTTGAAAAATGCACTGTCTTCCTTAAGAGAGTCTTCAGCGTCTTTTAAAGCACTTTTAGAATCCCCCATCCTTAAATAGCATTTTGACCGGGCAATGAGACAGTTCTTGTCCTCAGGGTTGAGAATGAGAGCCTGAAAACAACCAAAACATGAACACCACCAGCCAAACAAATAAAACCACACTTGGCTGCACTTGAAAGGAAACTTCAGATGTGGTCATTGCAATACTACTACTAATGTTAAATGCGTTGCCAATCCACACACTGGGAAGAAGTATCCGATAAAACACGTCAGTCATTTATATACATGCCACTGTGGACAAGCATACATTGGACAAACAAGAGTGGATGTGAGGGTGCCGTATGGGAGGGGGGAAGTTAAGGAGCTGATCAGGAATGGTGGGTTGGATCGTTGGCAGATGCCATGGGATGGGTGTATGACGGGGAGAGGGTACTATGGGGTGTGCAGGCCACGTTTAAGGTGGATGCGGTGAAGCGGGCCTGTAGGAGGGATGATGTAGTGTGGCGTAGGCTGCGGTTTGGTCATACTTGGCTCGATGCAACGTTGAAGCTAATGGGGAAGCATGTGAGTGGTTTGTGTGAGTGGTGTGGAGTGGATGAGATTGTGGGACAGGTGTTGTTATATTGTGAGAGGTATGATGAGGCCAGGCAAAGGCTGTATCGGCTGGTTAGGAAAGAAAGGAGGGGGTGATGTTTGAAATGGGTTAGGGTGGTGGGTATGGTGAAGGTGTAGTGTCTTGGGCAGTTTTATGGTTGGTTAAGGATACAGGTTTAGGGGCTAGAGTTTAGGGTAGGGAGGCCTTAACGGGCCTCACACTCCGGTACAGTAGATGGCGGTATATGCACCTTACAGTTGATTGTGATGCGCCATTAAACCCCAAAGAAGAAGCCAATCATTAGCATTTTGATGGACTTGAACAGGTAACCCCCCCCCCCCCCAACCAGAGGGGGCACTCTAGCAAAATTACTCTTCCAGGGAGAGATGTATTGGATGTCAACACTAAACACAAAGACACCTGCTAGACTAAATTATTATTTCAGATTTAAATGTTAAACACATAGACATATAATGTATATAAAACGTATTACTTATTGACATTGTGTTGAATACATGTGTGCTACCAATTGTTTGCATCTTGGGACATGAACACAACGTCTTTCAAACAAAGAGGGTAGGCTAACACTTTTAATATCAATTGGTTAAAATATTCAGTATGGATAACAGGACATACTACATCTTACGTGACATTATTTGAGTCATTCAAATACAGCCATACACTTAGATTGAGCTCCAATGTTTGAGATCATTTACGAAATAATGACTATACCATGCTTAAAGTACCGTACTGTACACCGTAGCTGATATTGTTTATACTCACCTTTGAATAGCTCTCTATTGCCTTTGCGTACATCTTTTTATTGTATAACTGCAATCCTTCTGTCATATAAGTAGGAAAGTTACTCTTAAGCCCTTGGTCTACAGTTTCGTCTGACATATTTAGCAAAGTCACTTTTCGATACAAGTAAATAACGCTAGCACTATTATTAGCTTACACGAAGTCAACAACGGGTCGTGTCGGTATCTTAGCAACCACTCTACAACAACTGTGCTCCAGAGATCGTGAGAACAGCGCCATCATTCGGTTAAACAAATTACATAAATAAGGTACCGATAAGGATATATATACACGAAAACGTGCATAACATTTGTATGCACATAAGCCTAATGACGTTTATATACCCTACTGTACCTAGCAGCGTGACGTCGGCGTCGGCGAAATTGTATGTGCTTATATCGTAGTAGCTCACGGCTTTCTCCATTGCATTCCTGACATCGCAGCCTAAGTTACGGTACAGCATTCGTAATTCTCCCTGAAGGTTAGTCAATGTAAAGTGACGTCGAAGTTACTGCATGTTTGAGAAGGAATGAAAATGAATAGCAGATTATTGAAAAGCCATTCATTGACAAAAACAATGCTTTTCAACACATGAATATCTTACTATCAATGTTACCGAATGAGGCTGCCCTCTGGTGGCCATTTTAGAAAGATTTTTGAATAATCGTTGTAATGTTATTTTTGATTTTTGGTTCGTATCGATTATGTTGTTATACAGTGTACATAGCATTTGAAAATATTAGTATAGTTTATTATAGACGTTGTTTAGAAAATCAAATACCCATTGACATAAAAGCTCAGCTTCAACGTTAAAAAAAAACACTTTTATTTCTTATATTTTTTATTATAACATACATTTTTTGTTTGCCCCATTATATTTCACATTATCACTAATTTAAGTGTGATGAAACTGTGTCACTCTTTGTGTCACTCGAATTTCTTCAAGCGCGTTCAGATAATCTTTTTGACACTGCCAACAAAGTTAAACCTTTAAACAGACTACGCTACAATTTAATGCGATTTGGCTCATGCCATTGTGGCAGAAAGTAGGACTACAAAATGGGTGGAGATACAACACGTGTATTCTAATTTACGACAATAGATGTCGCTGTTGGTTCTCCAATCTTTCCCCCATCTCTAGCCAGATTGGATTTACAGATGTATGGATGACATGCCAGACTTCTGCTCTCTCTTTCAACAATTACAATGACAAAACGAAAAAAAAACAAGACAGTTTTGGCTATTTTAATTTTGTTTGAAAATCTTAAAAGCCCCCCCTCTCTCTATAGGGATTAGAAAATATTAGATACATTTAATTGTATAAATAGGCTGATTATTCTCACTAAATAGGCTACTTACCATCTAGCGTCAGTGACTTTATTTCTTTGACAGGGTATGACAAAACGCAGACAATTTACAGTTTACTTTAGGCTATTTAAATTCAGTTTGAAATCTCTCTCTCTCTCTCTTTGTGTGTGTCTGGCATCTATATTAGAAAATATTAGATTAGAATATTAGATTCATTTAAATGTATAAATAGGCTACTTACTATACACAACTTCTCATGTTTGCTTATTTTTTTAAACAATCCACTACACATAGATTTACTTTACTTTCACAGTACACTAATGAAATATTGACTTTTGCTCAAGCATTTTACAGATTTTTCATGCAGCAATCAAAATCTTTAGCTGTAATGATCAGTTTCCTAAACCAATTCAGACTATGAAACCTTAATGTTGTAAAAATGTCTCTACTGCCTGTCTGGGCTTAGTAAACATGCTTGTAGGGCCACAACACCGACACTGCCTATCTATGAATTTAGATTAGTTCAACCTCACTGTGTCACACGCACTGTAGTCCTTTCAACTCCAGCAGAACATTGAAGTTGATAGGGCTGTCATGCCCAACTAGTGCATCCAAGAGACACTATTAGGAGACCTTGAATGGAGCTCTATGGGAGAATTCTCAAATGCAAATATGGCAGTTGAAGTAAAATATCCAAATAATAAAACAACCAGTGTTGGGCAAGTTACTCAGGAATAGTAATATGTTACTATTTACTTATTACTCCTTCAAACAGTTATAACTGTACTTACTTTTTAATTACTGGGTATTAATTGTAATTAGTTACGTTACTAGCTACATTACTATATTACTTTCACAATCACTACTCTGCCTCGTCCCTTCCAAACAATGACAACCTGTGTAGCCATCTTATTTTAGAATTTAACAATAATGAACCTTAGGAGTCACAATCAGCCAAAGTGAAAACATTGCAGCCTCTAAAACCAGATGATTGACAGGCTGGTTCAATTAGCCTACCCTAACTTTGATAGGACCAGAAATATCCTTCTTGTAACACAGTAATGCAGCATTACTTGGATTAGTAATTGTAATATTATTACTGTTTTGGAAATACATTAGTAATTAGTTAACGCTACTAGTTACTGAAAAAAGTAATAATATTACAGTAACTAGTTACTGCCCAACACTGCACATAACATAATCCAAAAGAGTCAATCGTCCAATACTCCAGCACCATGCTCCTCCGACACAGGCTAGAAGTAGCCTACAGGCAGTTTTTATTCTGATCAACCTGCAGCCTTATAATCAGTGCTGATTGTGTCTTTGCATTGTGCGTCTTGATTGTAATTAGCTCTATGCTGAAATGCGCAGCATCTTGGAACACTGTATAACACAGCTGGTGATAACAAAATGTGATGTGTCATTCCGGTTTCCTCATTGCACATGTTCTTTTTGTATTTAAATAATGACATGCATGACATAATTACATGCACAACATTCTGTAGGCTAATTGTCTGACGTCAACAAGGATACGGTGTATATACAATATAGTACTATTTTAAAAAAGTACACCCAGTGCTGCCCATCCAAGAACCTAACCAACCTCACCAATAGCCAAATATTTAAAACACTTTATTCATGGCATTCCAAATCCACCAGGATCCAAATCTAAAATCGGTGTCCAAAATGCTCATCATCGTCACGCAGAGCTTCGGTTTCACACGTAAACACATTGCATCGTGTTCACACATTGCTTCTTGTAGGACAAACATAGAGACACATACAGAGTGACATGAACACAAATATCTTGTACTGTGTGTGTGTGTGTGTGTGTGTGTGTGCCGTGCCGGTCAACGCGACAGGCATGTCCCCTAAGAGAGAGGCCTAGTTGTCAGCCAGCCTACCCCCTCCCCCCACGCTGTCAGAGAGATATGTGTGGGTTGTGTCTCATTGCCGTGGGGGAGAGACAGGTGATAGACTTCAATGCCACCCCCTAACCCTACAACCACAGCCATAGGTACCACCAAAGGATCCCGTTGGCGTGCCTGTTGACATTAGCCTAGCGATGTGTGTCGTCGTGTATGCGCGCACACGTGGTGAGGCGCTTTTGGCTCAGTGTTTTGGTGTGAAGCACGTAGCGTGTCTGTGTTCTCGGAGAGGGTGGGACCTAGGGAGGACAGGGTTTCTTGACGTCCCTGTCAGATAATTTTCTGTTGACCTCATTCAGTCCTTGCCCAATCCACCACCCACCCACCCCCCCACCCTCTCCCCTCCCTGCACACACATGCCTGCGGTGGTCACTGAATGAAGTCTCGGGCCTCAAGATAGGTTTGACGCTGTCGGTTACTGTGCTGGTGTTGAAGACCGAGCAAACAAAGGCTATGTAAAAAGAACGTGACTCAATTTGTGTGTATTTTGGTGTTTTCAGGTTGTGGCATGAAGGACATTGCAACATATGAAGAGCTTGTGTTTGTGTTCAAATACAAAACTCTTTTGATGGAAGATGTAGCTCTCTGAAGCAGAATTCAAGTGTTGTTAGTGAAACACTGTTGTCAGCCCACGAGTTGAGATAACCATCTTATTTCATGCTTTATTTCAAACCAGATGAAAGGGTAGACCGTCTTTGCTCTTTTCCACTTTGTCGCCAGACACTTTCTTCTGCTCTTCACTGCCACAGTGACTTTTCCTCTTCTCGCATTTGGCCAGGCCTGCCAGATTGGATTAAAATATTTAATGTGAGAAACATTATTTCTTGTTATTAAGTTTACTTAATCGAACATTTCAGTGCCAACCAATAATCAGTTGTTGACATTTTAGTCCATATATACACACTGAAGACATTTCTCAGGAACTCTTTGTGAGCAGTCAAATTCTGTTTTTATCATACTTTTTGTCCCCTTCCATTTTATCAAATAATGGCTTACCACTTTGGATCTTTGATCTAAAACGCGGATGACTGTCGGCGCATGTGGGTGTGTTTTTTACATTTTGTGCTGAAGTATATTTATTTTGACCTTCTTCCCTCTGCCACTGACTGACTGACGTTCCTGTCACTCTCTAGCGAGTCACTATAATCTCTGTTATTAATCTGTGTGACTGCACTGAGTGATTTGGGCTGGATGGGATTATTGTGGATCCTTGTATAAATTATTTGCTGACAGCCCACGGCCATGTTTACCGTAGTATTAGGGCTATTGCTGACATTGATGTGGTGTTATGTGCGTTACACATTTGTACATACAGCTGTGTGTGTGCTTTTCAATATAAGGAGGATTTTCAGCCTGGCCCGACTATGCTCTCAGATCAATTTAATTAGCTGAGATTATAGAGAGCCGAAGTAATTTCATTATGGGACCTTAGTTTGGAAAAAATATGTATGGTAGTCAATGGCGAGAATACAATTATTTATAGATCCCGTTTAAATAGTGATACGAAGTACACTTGATGTTTGACTAATTGTCAAGAGTCAATTGTTCAATACAGTAATCTTTAGTTTTGTGTGTAACCAATCAGTGAACTACAGCTTTCGTCTCACACAACACAGCCACTTACAGTATCAGTACAGTATCATACCCGTATGTAACCTATAATTAAACAAGTAAAATTTATAAGAAATCCTAAGGGATGTTCCTGTTTATAAATTACCAGGAAATACACACTTAGTACTGTATCATACCTGTAAGTAACTTAGAATTACATTTAAAGTACAATGATTTTGAAAATGTAGTTAATTAATTGTATAATATTGGTAAAATACTCAGTATTTAGCAGTAATTTGTAGAATCATGCCCTATACTTAACGTATACAATAACGTAACGTTTTTGTTACGTCATACTTACCAAGTACTTACCCATAAGTACCGGGTGCTAATTTAAAGTGTCAAATTTGTTCATGGCAGAAAGGAGAGAAAGCAGAATGTAATGCCACTGCACCTCTCTTCTTCCTGAAATAAAACGCATTCCCTGTGCAGCTGCTTATTATCTGCTGGTGTGCCATCCAGTACGGAATTGTTTGATTAAAACACATTAAAATAAATGCACATGCACTGATGGTATTTTGCTGCTGTACTTTATATTACTTGAATGCTTTGAGAAAGAAGCAGTTTGCACAACAAACCCTGTTGCCACATGCTGCCAGTGAACCCCCCTTTTTCACATCCCTCAACATGGCTTCTAAAGCTGCTCGTCTCTGTTCTGCACATAAATGTCCAAATTATAGGTTTTGTGCCTAAGGAGAGGGGAGTTAACGTCTCACAAGACAGTGCACCAAAACATATGACTCCATCCAGAAAGAGGAAACAAAGATGTTTCTTTTTTGCAAAATCTCCCCCCTTTGTCCACATTTCATGACCCTCTTTCTTACCCTTTACTTTTCTCTCATTTGTCATTCTCCTTCAATTATTTCGGAGAAAATTGGCACACTTGTCAATCTTTTCCCTTTTTATAGCTAATAGTCTAGCTTTTCCCCGTGTCCAACAGTCAAGCCAATTAATTTGATAAAGCCGTCGAAAGTAATTTTCAGAAGCAGCATTGAGATCCAGATTGGTGACTCTGCCACTTCTATTGTTAACTGGAGACAAAAAAAGGAAATAAGCCTGAATGGAATAAGGGAGTAATTTTATACCTGGACCATTCAATTACATATTTGTTTTGTCCTTTATTCCCAGCTTCTTCCCCTACAAATACATTATATATTAGTTAGTTTTGTCCCTTCTCAGCTTCTTACAAATCCACAAGGGAAAGATACAGGCAGCCAAGCAAGCAACCTGCAATGTGAGCATTTACCATCTGTGTTAACATTGCCATCCAATCCCGGCCATAGCAAATCCTTGTTTGTGTTGTGGAAACTCGCCTGAAGTCTGAACTTTGAATGAAGATGCGAACATTACATAGGAACTATTATGGTAGGCTACTTAGTTGTTAGCTAGCATAGCGAGTGCACTTAGCTAGGCTAGATCATGTTTATCTTGATAAAACAGGATTTTCACAATCTCATACAATAAACATACCTTCTAAGACTGAGTGCTCATTCACTATCTTGCTAATGCTCTTAGGCTCTGCTTCATAAATAAACCAGTTTAAGATATATACTGGTATGGCAGTAGAATTTAGACTTAGTTGTTTATCACACGAGAACCGTTAGATACAGATTTTGTTTTGAAACCCAGAGAAAAATCCTGTAGATGATAAAATATATTTACAATATATTGTAAAAATGTTTTCACAGTAGCAGAAAAATAATGGCACTACATTTTCTTCAATTTTTTTCCTTGTATGATGCAATGGTGACACAATGACATCTAGAGATGTATCAAGTTCATATGATCTTTGCTGCTGCTGTCTGTATACTGTAAGGTGTTTCAGTACCTGTCAATTTTAAGGCATGGCACTTTTTATTGCTTACATTTAAAGATTTACCAGCTACCTGCCTGCAGAGATGGATAAACCAGCCTTGTAAATGCTTTTCCCACTTCAGCTCAACTCTGGGCTGCTAGCAAATACTGTCTGAACAGCTTTCCTTTGACTAGTTTGAAGAAAAACACTCCTGGTAAGAATCTCCACTTTGGAACCTTTTTTTTTTTTGCAGGGTGATGAGTTGTCCAAACAGCAGCGGCTCGAGAATGGTTGGTTCTTGCTGATGTGAGTTATCAGCCTTCCACTCCAACCCAACATACGACCCTTTGATGAAGCCCTTCATTGTCTTGCTGAGCTCCAGGAAATTGAAAGGGGAGATTAGGGGAGCATGTTAGCAGGGGTGATGGCGCACAATGACACACCAGGGCTTTCTGGGACACGGAGCACGGAAATGAACTAGTGTTGCGTGGCCCTACAGGGCTCTTAATGGTTCCTTTTCATTCATTAAAATATGCAGGACAGAATCACCTACTGTACATTCACCTATTGTTTATGAACAGACATTTTAGAGCCAGTTATTTGGCAGTTTGCATTTTATGGCTCTGGACATTATTGTGAATTCGCCACACACTCTTGCTATTTTTCTGATTAGCGTAATGGCTCAAGATTAGTTAACTAGGCCATGCGATCTCAACTGGCCTAAGCCATATTATCATCAAAATTGAAATACACCTTGAGATACACCTTTCAAAATTACAGTAATCTTAGGAGCCAAAGAACTGGTGGCCAT
The DNA here is from genome assembly GCA_027564755.1 of Amblyopsis hoosieri. NCBI lineage: Eukaryota > Metazoa > Chordata > Actinopteri > Percopsiformes > Amblyopsidae > Amblyopsis > Amblyopsis hoosieri. The sequence goes on from JAODUE010017853.1 coordinate 48,827, forward strand.
TATGCACTGTACTTACGCAATGGTCGCTGTTTGGCCAGTACACATCACTTAAAGATGGAGTAACCCCTGTTTACATGGTAACGTACGTCATACGGCGCAAAACACTCTCGTTCTGCTACCTGAGGCAGCGAAGTAGTCATGGCAACGCCCGAAGATAAAGACTGCTGATTGTTATCATGATCAAAGAGCTGAAACAGTGCTTAGTTATGGATTGGAGCGATACATTTAACACAGTCAACTTTTTTTGTAGGCCTATTTTTAAACAGTACATTAGTGTAAAATATTATTCATGTTGTCACGTTCTACTGAAATGAAACATGTATGCAGTGATGGGCAAGCTACATTGAAAATGTAGTGAGCTAAACTACCAGTTACTCTACGTTAAATTAAGCTTTACACTGAAACTACCCCAAAAGAAATGTAGCAAACTAAGCTACATGTAACACGGCAAAGTTAGTTCAATATATTTAAGCTATTTTTTTTTTCCTACACTTTATCGTACCAACATTCAAAAATGTAAGTCAAACAAACAAATAAACAGGGCAAAACTGTTCAGTTCAACTGTTTATTAAACA
>JAODUE010017854.1:5969-24922 GCA_027564755.1 Amblyopsis hoosieri
TATTATTTCATTACTTCTATTTATCCAACAAGCATGTATTATTTCATTATTTCTATTTATCCAACAAGCATGTATTATTTCATTATTTCTATTTATCCAACAAGCATGTATTATTTCATTACTTCTATTTATCCAACAAGCATGTATTATTTCATTACTTCTATTTATCCAACAAGCATGTATTATTTCATTATTTCTATTTATCCAACAAGCATGTATTAATTCATTATTTCTATTTATCCAACAAGCATGTATTATTTCTATTTAACCAACAAGCATGTATTATTTAATTATTTCTATTTATCCATCAAGCATGTCATTTATTATTGTATTTCATTCGTTTTTTTTAAAATGTAATTGTATCTTATATTTCTAAGATGTACAGCCTATTCCTATCTTAGTCAAATGTTTTATGTACGTCTTAATATTTTCCAATTATCAATGTATAATGTTCTTGAGTGTGTTGAAAGGTGTCCTGAAATGGAATGTATTACTGTATTATTATTATTATTATTATTATTAATATTAGTATTAGTGGAATACTGCGCCCATTTAGTAGTATTAGTATTATTATTAATTATAATAATACTTTTCATTATTATTAGAATTATTATCAACATCATCATCATCATCATCATCTTACTGTAAATGTCTGGGCCTATGTACTTGCATTGAGTAGTGCCGGGTGAAAACATTATTCCAGCTCAAATAACCTTCATGTAAACACTAAAATGCTCTTTGTGTAACTGCTCTTCTTCTTTACCTTAAATCATATTATGTCACAATGTGTCTGTATCACATCTAAATGGTGTGCAAATCTAATATGCTGCCTTTCTGTTTTGCTGGTTTACATAAAACACCAGATTAGTATTTCACAATAGGATCTTTTCAGACCTTTCTGGCTCATCATATTCAATGTCTGTGGTTGAAGGTCCGTGTGTGTGTGTGTGTGCGTGCACGTGTTTTAAGATGGAAGATTCTCCTTGCATCAGGAGCGAAATACCTCAAGGACAAATGTGATTACTGTAGATTACTGTACAATTGGTTTGCCTTTATTAGCATTAACCTTGCTCTCTCAGGGATTCATGGGCCTGAGTCTTGCCCGGGAATCGTGCCCAATATGATTACACCCTGTGTGCCAACGATGCCCTTTGTTTGTGATTTAATTTGAAATACTTATACAGAAATACAGTCTGGTACAATATCAGGTATCAGCTAGAAGATAGAGTTCATGACACTCTGGTGTACCTGAGGAAGTAGGTGTTAAAGTGCAGTAAAATGCTGATTGTTTGAATGTGGCTCAAAGCCAACTATTTTCCAAAGGTAATATGAACTGTATGCTGAGCAGAGAATCACACTGCCTCTGTGTGTGTTGTAGGGCTGGGCAAATGGACATTGCGGGATCGATTCTTCAATATTCACAAGCTACTCTTTTGGTGTCAATTTTTTTTTTTTTAAAAGCATCGATAATACAATTAAATTACAAAACGTTGGTGGCTGCATCACTTCCAAATGTTTTCACAGTTCGTAGCCACTCAGTTATTCTCATATCAGAGTTTTCCGCACGGACCACGTACATTTAGTACCTGCCCTCCGCAAACAAGGAAACACAGTGTGTTGTGGTGCTATTTGTTAGCATAACATTGGGGAATCTTTATGAACAATCAAATTAAGTTCATTTGAGTAAATCAAATGTCAAGATTATCAAGTATTTCTGCTTGCTTTGCTTGAAAGTGACAGATGTTTGAACTGTAAATTAAATTATTTAACTGTAGGTCTATGGATAAAACGCATTATGATGGTGATAACATTTTAATATTGACAAAATAACTTTTACAGTATCGTACCGGTGTCGTTGGAATGGCAAGAAAAAGTATCAGTATCGTATCGAATTTAAAACGTTTGGTATCGCCCATCCCTAGTGTTGTAATTCGTGCTCCTCTGTTAATTTGTTTTCATTTCTAGGCATGGCAGCGTGTGCATAACAGTGTGTGTGTGTGCGTGTGCATATGCGTGTGCGTGTAACCCATACAGCATTTGTTTTGGTCTGATTTGCTGGTACTTCAGTGTAACATCTAGTGGTAGAACATCATATACAGCAATGTCACATAACTTCAAGTGTATCTATAGCCAAATTGCATCCGCCTAAGGATTCAAGGTCATGGTATTTGTCGGACAGTAGTCCTGTAGTTTCCGATGCAAGCAGTGTGTTTAGATGAAAATATCCACCTTCACCTCGCAGTTCAGAGTCATGTGAACTGGAGTTATTCGTCTCCGTCCCTAAAGCTCAAACCAATTCTCACACGTTGCCGCTCCAGACGCGATGCTTCCGTTTGCCATTTGCTCTCGTCGATGATGCCTTTCCCTCATCATAGTCTCTCTACAAGTGAAACGTCAGGTGGATGAACAGCATCAACAGGGTCCCTTAAAGAGCCACAGGAGACAAGCCACTGTGCAAGTAGGAAAGGGCTGTTTGTTAAATCCTGCTTAGTGTGCACGTGTGGATGCACATGATCACAGTTTACAGGATCATTAGAATCAGATTGCTATTTTCTATTATGAAGCCTTATTATATGAATTGTAATCCTGCCAATAATTCCATTACTGAGGACAAGTCTCTCGCTCTCTCTCTTTCTCCCTCTCTCTCATTAGGAGAAATGATTGACAGGAAGATGTGCGCCATTAGAAATTCCAATTGGTCTTCCATTGTGCTATCCATATAAACAAAAATGTAATTTCTGTGTAATCAAACAGGCTTCAAAAGACTGTGCGTGTGTGTGTGTGTGTGTGTGTGTGTGCACACAGCTCACAACAGGACAGTGATGATCCCATATACACACACACACACACACACGCGCATGCACACACCACACACACTCACACTATGCACATAGCGTATGTGAATGGCGACAGGAAAGTTCCATGCGTTTAGATTATTATGCTCTTACACGGAACATCATACATTTAAAGGGTCATCCTGGACCACTTCCACCTGCAGGACCTAATTTTTCCATCTCTCTTTGTGAAACTATAATCAGCATGCAGAAAATACATGTACATACAATGTTTTACAGTGTATATATATATACACACAATATTTCACCCTAAGCCTAGCCTATAGTATTGTTAATAACATACAGTAGCTACAGTAGAGGTTATTTCAAATACGTGTGTGTGATTTATGTGTCAACATGCGATAGTCAGTTTTTGTACTCTCTTTTGGAATATAAAAAACACAAGGGCGAACAAAAGAAACAGAATTATAGAGAGAGAGAGAGAGAGAGAGAGAGAGAGAGAGAGAGAACAGCAACATCCTCCACCTTCTAGATATAATCAGCTATTCTTCATCGTTAACATGTCATTGTTTAAGGCGGGGGATAGTTATTCTCGAGAACGCTCGCTATCTTGTCAAATCAAGACAATACCCCTCCGCATTGCCGACCGGGCCCCACACATTGAAACACATCGTGAAGCAAAGAGGCTTAGTTGTTGTGATCGGTGTTCACCACTTTGTTTATGGTGCTACCTACGGAGTCAGGAATGTGTGGTAAGATAGCGAAATGCAAAGAGCTATTTGGTGAATTTGACATTTGAAAAGTGTATACAATTAGCTTATAACAGGAGGGGGGGGGGTTACAATTTGCCTCAACGCCGGCAGCCCTAAAAAGCGAGACAACGGCAGTGGTCACATAGGCTACAGCTCCGGCACGGAACTATGTGTAAAAGGAACAGCTCGGCTGGTCTGGCGGTACAGGGGTGTGACGTTTTGATAACCAGAGCCATATCCACACGCACAATATTATTTCATGAATAAAGGTATAGGCTGTTATGGCAAGTGTGTCTTTTACGGTTGATTTCTACCAGGCGTCTATGTTCCGTCACGTCAGTGATCCGTTTTTACCCCGTCATTTTGCCCCGAATTTCCATAGCAAGAAATTAAATCGAAATTATGAGTTCTGTCTGATTGGCAGTTGGTCGCTTTCAGAAGCGTCCAACGTTTCCAGAAGTGTCTCTGTCATAAAAATAGAACTGCCGCCTATTTTTAGCGGCGCCCAGCAGAGAGACGCTCCTGAAACGCTTCTGAGACACTTTGGTGGTTCACTTGAAAATTGAATTGAAAAGAGACACTATATAGCTTTATAACTGCCAAACATTAACCTATATTAACCAATCGTGTGGTTGCATTGACGTAAATAACTGCCTACGCGTTTCAAAGATGGCTGCCAAGCGGCGAGACCTACCTTTGGGATACTTTGGTCTGGGGCTGTATTCTAGCAAATTCCATGTTTACAAGGAAATCAATGGCGGACGTTTGCAAAAGTAGTTAAAAGTCATTAAAACGGCTTGCTGAAAGACCTGTATACAGACGGCTTCCAAAAGATGATGACTGAATTGGCTGATTTCACCTTTTGTGCATTGTTTAAAACTCGACATACCCAAATGTAGCACTGAAAGCCTGAAAAAAATATTTTATTTTGCCGGACTGCGTGTTGCGGGACCGGCCATTATGAGCAAATGTCGCTTACTGACTGCGCTACATTCATACATGTGCTACAACAAGTGCTACATTCTAGAGTAGGTGGTGGTAATGCACCACATAGACAGTAGGTGGCGGTTATGCACCATTAGCGTTGGGTCACATCTTCTGTGGAGTTTCATGGAGGAACCTTGCTTGCTAAACTATATATTGGCCTGTGGTGTTGCTCATGCTCATCTGGTTTTCATAATGTATCCCTTTTAACCCCCTCTCCTCTATGCAGGGGTCTTTTGTGTCTGCTCGCCCAGGGGTCACCTGTAGGGTTAATCTGGCCATGGCCTGCTCTGTTCCTCATCCCTCCCATTCCAGTCTAAGCCTCAATGTGCCCTCCCCCCATATAGCTTTGTGCCACCCTGAATTAACCGCCCGTCATAGAGGAGAAGAAAGGATTGGCTGGCGTGCTACTGGAGCGGTAGAGGGAGGGAACGGTTAAGAACGGTGAGATTAATACCGCCAGTGGCTGAAGAATCATCAGGACAGAGAACAATAGGCGTGAAAAGAAGAAGGGATTAAGTGCGTAATGAATTAGCTTCAGCTTGTGTCTTGGCAAAAAGACAGAAGGCAATTTGGTCTAGGAGCTGCTAGTATAATAAATATTTTGTTTCCTAACCAAACAGCTGAAATGTTAAGCAGTTATTAGCATTGCTTCTCAAATAGGGTTTCTACTTTTCAGTAAAGGTGTGGGGCATGCACATTAATGCACTGGCATCTGTTCCCGGGCACCTAATCATTCAGTCAAAATGACATTATCATTTTGAAAAGCATGCTAGACCACTATTGGCCATGCGATCGGAAACAACCAATCAAGCTCACAGGCGATCACTAATCTCTCTGTGTTAAAACCTCACACCATCCTCAATCATCACCATAGCTCCCCACATGCCAATTGTAGCCTAGGGTGCTGTAGCTGGGGTTCTTTGATCTACTTAGTAGACCTAATTATATTATTAATATTTGATACAACACTGGAACAATGCACACTTTATATTATATAGTGGCTATAGCTAAGATAGTATTGTAGGATCTAGGATTTAGTTAATATGCCTATTAATGTATATATGTTTCTAGATATAACCCATTGGTGGTGGTTAACCGTTATATGTGACACAACATTGATTTAGACATTACATCAGTTGTGACCTTACTGGGCAATGAAAACATAGTGAAAACGTTGGCTGGGCACGTTTTCAATTTGGGTGTAATCTTGGTTTAACGATGTGTTCCATTTATCTTATTTGTCTCTAGTGTGCGCATCCACCAGAGCTGTAGACTGGTGCAGAACTAAAACAACAAAGTACACTGATTATAATAGCTCCAAAAATGCACTATTGCATGCAGGAAATCACCCATGTGAAAATGCCAGACTATACAGCAGGTGGTTTCTTCAAAGCAGGTAGTAATCGCTATAAACAAGATTTCTGCATATGAATATAAAAAGTGACATTATAAAATGGTGGTACCGGATGCTTCTTGCTTCCAGTTTGTAGTATGAATGTAGTCGGTTGTTTACAGTATTAGGCGGGCTGGGAGGCGGGCGCAGTCCCGAGAAGTTTGCCACTTGTGTGCATGAATTGTGAACACTCCCGCCTGACTCCGTGATCATATATATTTACCTTTTGAGGTGGCGGCGCGGTGGGACACACATTCGCCTTCTTGACTTGTACCTAGGCATGTAAGTTAGCAAGCAGCATACAGCGAACTGACAAGATTGTCATTAAATTATAAATGTTTTAACTTTTTTCACAAATGAAAATGCGTGAAATACGCTGACATGTTTATTATACATAGCCTACAGTTGGTATTATTTTTAAAACAATGTATGAAAATGCACAAATTACACATCAACACATATACAATGTGATGCGATGCGTTTCTAACGGCGAGTCTCTGTGTGATTAAGATCTTACTATATTTAAGTTCAGGAACGTTAAGACTGCAACTATATTTAGACTGCAATCAGGACTGCTGCCAAATGCATGACAGAAAGACAAACTTGGAATACATACAGGAAACTACTTGATAAACAGGGTTTTTTTGGAGGCAGACAAACAAACACGCACACCAGCATAAACATTGGCCGACAAAGAAATGAGGAAACACAAGAGATTGAATACACAGGGAAACCAATAAGGGGAAACAGATAATTGGATGAAAATCAATAAGAGGCAGGTGAATATCAATGGACAATGAACAAGGTAAGTGAGCTCAAAAGAAACCATAGGCGGACTTTGTCTAATTGGAAAAGTCTGCCTATGTTTCCACCTGCCAATGTGTAAATATATTATGCCCGATCATATTTATATGAACAGCAGCTGGGTGAGATAGGTGAAGAGGGCCCCGTAACAGTCTTCGCCTGAGGCCCCCAAATCACTAAATCCGCCCCTGGGTGTAACCAAATCATCTACGAAAACAGGAAGTAACACATGGGGCGGGAACAGTGACACCAGGAATGCTGCCGTTGTTGTTCCGAGACAGGACAACATGACGGGGCACAAGATAAAAGTCCGATACAAGAAACAGACTGTGACCAGGCTGTGACAGATAGCAAAATGATAGCTCAAAATATAATTTCATGGTCCAAAGGACAACCAACCCCTTCAATGAGGAAACTTCATGATTTGGGACTAATCCACCTTTGTTTGCCTTTCCTCCGTTATCTCTGCCACCTCAAATTAGAATTGATGGGAAGGAAATAAATAGGTGCTTAATGGATCATTTAAAGATCCTGTCCTTCCACACAGGTGTTTGGAGTTCATGGGCCTTTTTGGATATTTCTCAGGACTTTGTGACTGTGGGTACAATCTCTTTCTTTGATATTTCCCTGACCCTCCTATGACGACTTTGAAGCCTTCCTTTTGATTGGTTCGTTCATATGCAATTAGCAACATCAATATGAATTATGTATGCAGCTAGAGAAGACACTGCAACAATTTTGATGGAATGATTATTATTCTAACCAAGACAATCAATCATTATTTGACAATCTCACCACTAAGCTGTCAGCATTGCTTTAAAGCTAAAAACACCCCCCACATCATAAACAAGACAACTCATCACTTTAGAACTTAAAAGTTTTGCTTTTATCACCACCCCCACCCTCTACAAGACAAATTGTCACTTTAAAACTAAAAACTTTTGCTTTTACCACCACCCCCACCACCCATTAAAACACTTTTTTTTTTTGCTTGACCCTTCAAATAAAAAATAAGACCCTGTCTCGGCTTTACCTCTTGTGGTCAAATCATTTCAGTTGCTTTTATTTCATAAATACAATTTTCAATCTGCTCACCCCCTGCTCTGTATTTTTTTGTTGCTTTAATGCAGGCTGATAACTTACTTAATACAGTATGCCTATTGTAGATGTGTTTATAATATTTTTATTTTTAATATTTTTTACAGTTTAGATACAGTAGTTCATTTTGCAGCCAATGATGCAAATGGGCATATGAGACTAGATTTGTATTTATGCGTTTCCATATGTAAATACTCTTTCATACAGCTTTTTGCACATTTTGGCATTGGTTATCTAACAAAAATGAAGTAAATAAATATTTTATGAGTTCAGAAAATTGCTTATAATACATTGACAAAAAACTTGGCCTGGATAAAATAAAAGGTTTAAGTAAAATAATGAAGTAATTTACAATATTAAATCTACGTTGTGTGTAACCTTAAGACTGACCTGACCTTGGTATAGCATAATACCTTTTGGTTTAAATGTCATTCAAGCCATTTATTGGTTATCCTTAAGCAATGAAAAGAAACCATCTCTTTTTATAGCAGGTGTAGAGCAAAACAATAAGCAACCTTAGGGAACAAAACAAATCTCTTTTGTACACAGCAGCCACACAATCCAACACACTAGCAACAACAACAGGCTTCTGGTGCATGGGTCTATATTTGGTTTACTATTTTCTATTATTTGGTTTTATTTTTTTCATGAAGCTTCAGAGTGCTTTTTATTTGACAGAATAAATGAAGCAGTAATTAATGGGATAGCACAGCATGGAATACAGTAAATATATATATGTATACACACACACAGAGACTACTGTATATACAGAGCATATACCATATATATTACTATTATTGCGAATGTTTTTGGAATGTATTTGTGTATCAACACAACTCCTTGATTTAGAAGTGAATCTCCTCTCCATCTTCCACCAGCCCACTGTTTTTGGAACAGGCATGCGTGGCTTCAGTAGCCTCGTGAGACCATCCTGATCTTGCAGGCTTCAGCGTGACTTCACCCTGTGTGTCTGACCAATCAGACTAGTACTATCTACCATTAGCTACAGGCATTGTTAAGGTGTCACGACAGTGAAAGTGACTGTAAAACAGTAATGGAGGGTAGATGCTGCAATAGAATGTATTAGAACAGAAAAGAATGGCACTAAAAGCTTTTCTCAATGGGAAGATATGGTTGAAGAGATGAGAGATTATATTTATTGTCCCCAAGGGGGGATTCCTCCTCACAGCACTGTACATCACCAATCAAAACATAACATTATATACTTTATTTTCACTCTTCTTCCGACCATCTTTAAGAGTTTGATTCAACAAATTGATCTTAGCGTTCCTTCAAGTCAAGCTTAGCCTAGATTATTTATTATCTGCAGCTCAACCATCTCATCGCTGCTTTAAATGCCATTGGCCAAATCGTCCAGGGCGCCTTATTTTAGAAGGCTAAGCCTGTGTCAGGTGTGGCCGGGGGGGACGAATACCCAAGTGCGGGAAGCAGAGGCAGCTAGAGGTTACCTGAGTGCAAAGAAACGGAGTACTTTATATAATGTTCTCAGACAAGCAGGAACAAATGCTGATGCTGAGGCTAGGAGACTGGCGGGGCCGTAGCGTTAGCAAGTGTTCTGGCAGCGGGGCTGTGACGTAGAGGGTTGCAGATGGGACTGCTGGGTGGGTTGGGAGGCAGGCAGGGCTGCAGGGCTGCGTAACGATCGCTGGTAGGTGCATTGAATACAATAAAAACAAAATGGCAACTGCTGACGGGGAGGAGTCCCTATTGTACGCCCAGGAAGTGGAGATGAGACGGCACATGTGGGTAAATTAGGTGACTGGAGACGGAGCTGACCGGGGCTGAACCTGCCACCCGGCGCTGTCCAGCGCTAGACCGGCTACGGACCGTGACAGCCTGCCCTTTCCTGCCGCTTCCTCAGCAAGCCCCTCTGCAACTTACCAGACTCCCCTGCACCTCCCTGTATGCTGTCTGTATTACTCAATGGCTGTTGTCACTGATGCTTGCTCTGTTCTGTGCCCTATGGAGGGTCTTTTGCTGCTCTCACAGAACAGAGCCATTGCCCAAACACAATTTTTTTTAAACGCCTGCCCTGCGCCTTTAAAAATGGGGTTCAAAAGATGGCTACCCAGATGGTCGGGTGCAACAGGGGAGCCAGAATATGGCTTCAGGGCGGAGGAGGAACTATTGACGATGTAAGAGGAGGAATAGAAAGGAGGCCAGATGCCCAATACTCCAAGCAAGAGAGTTAAGAGTTGCCACACTGCCTCATGTTACAGGTCTCAAGACCCTCTCAGCGAAATCTCGTGGAACGAGCTTCTGGCAACTGTCAGGACTGCTGAAACACTGCCCATCTATCGCAAGAGCCTCAAGACACACCTCTTCACTATCCGCTTTGGTACCTCGGCACCATAGCACATTCCCATCGCAAGTTTCTTCTTTGAATGCCGTTTTACCTTCTCTCTGCTCTTATCTTAATGAAAACGCTCTGCTCTTATGTTTTAAGCACCTTGTTACTTGTTAGCTGTTTTGCTTGATTTATTGATATTGACATGGTAGTAGTAATGATGATGACAAGTTGTTGTCATTATTCTAATAGAATATTTGGCAGACGACAAATATGAACGAAGAAGGGACGTTATTGACGGCCTGGACAGCCTAAATAGGGGCAGAAGATCGGGACCAGGGAGACCGGCAGGCAGAATCGGACGTCGCTGAGGACCGGCGGGGTGGAGACAGGTGAGTGTGTCCACACGCCAGCGGGAGAGACGAGTGGGACGAGGTGAGGTTGGCGAGCGGATGACCGGACCCGAGCTGGGCAGGTCTGTGGGAGGCCGCAGAGGCAATATTAGGGTGGGCCAGAGTGGGAGAGTGCTCGGTGGTGCAGGTGTGGAGGTTCTGCCCGGGCTCCAGCTCAGCTGTCACCGGCAACCAATTAGCGAGAGAGCGAGAGGGAGAGGGTCCAACCCTGGTCCCCTGAGCTCCGTTAGAACATTGGATGGATACAAATGCTGTATTTGCAGCATTTGTTTTTTTTGTGTGTGTCTAAACTAAACAATTAAAACAGATGCATAAGGCATTTCCCTTTATGTTGCTATGTCAACAACATGTGTATAATATCCAATAGCAGTTATTAGTTATCAGTACATGACTTTTACGGATGGTTAGATCCCCTTGTACCCATACCTCAGTGTAGGAATTACCAAGACTCCCTCATACGCATACGAGGGTGCTGTATAGCCTCAGATATACAGACCCTGCATGTAGGGTGCTGTATAGCCTCAGATATACAGACCCTGCATGTATATTCACCAACCAACTACAGACTATTAGACTATGCTTGTTCAGTGGGATTGATACACAGACAACGGGACAATACAGTGTAATACGTACCCACCACATCACTGGTACGGCAACCGGGCCTCCAAGAGGTCTTGAATGGTCAAAATAATACAATAAAAATACACAATTATACTGAAATGACATAAATCAAATAAAAAATAAAAATAAAAAAAATGTAAGATTTTTTTTTTTATTACAAAAAAATTGGTACGATGAGATGGCACCTTGCATGGCTGACACCACCATCGCTGTGTGAATGGGTGAATGTGAGGCAACACTGTGCTTTGAGTGGCCGGAAGGTTGGAAAAGCTCTTTATAAATGCAATCCATTTACCATTTATATTACCGCCACTCACATGCAACCCCAAAGGGTTGCAGCATTTGGGGGTTTCAAGAGAGTAAAGATGGGCCATCTTATATTACCCCCACCACCATGACCGCCACTCACATGCAACCCCAAAGGTTGCAACATTTCCGGGGTTGTAAATGAGCGGTGAGGATAGGCGGGGAAAGTGCACTCACCAGGGAATTGATGGGATTTACGACTCTTTTAGAGGAGACAGATTTTATGGCTCTGTTACCTTTCTTTTGATCTTTTCTTTTTGTGGAATAATAACACCATGAGATAATGATAGGGTATAATATCTGATCATATTCAAACTACATTACTCATACTGCCAGACTGGATGTCATTGATATGCATTGTAAACTTTACGTGAGGTGGCATGAGGCGTTTTTGAATTTGCTACTTTGAATTAACCCTCAGTATGAAATGTGTTTGCTCTGCCTTGAGTGCAATTCGTGCTTTTATTTTATTGAAGTGCCATCAAATGCTGCTGCATGTTTTCACGCTTGGCAAACACGTCTACCTCTTATGTTCTCCTACAGGGGAATGATGTAGATGGAGAACAACTCTGGCCAACCCGGTTCCCTTCGTTCACACCGAGGAGCCGTTGAAAATAACTGAACCGTTGGCGAGCACGCAACATCACTACCCACCAGACCCCGTGGTGTCACAGCTGAGCTTGTTTGGAGGGACGAGGGGAAGGCTTAACTGACCCATCCAGCTATCCATCCATCCATCCACCCACCCACCCATCCATCCACCCATCCATCTATGCTCCCTCCATCCATCCATCCATCCTCCATCCATCCATCCATCCATCCATCTATGCTCCATCCATCATCCATCCATCCACACATCCATCCATCCTCCATCCATCCATCCATTCAGCTATCCATCCATACATCCACCCATCCATCCATTCAGCCATTCACTCACCCATCCACACATCCATCCATCGATCCACCATCCATCTATGCTTCATCCATCCACCCATCCATCCATCTATGCTCCATCCATCCATCCATCCTACATACTCCATGCATCCATCCATCTTTCCATCCATTCAGCTATCCATCCATACATCCACCCATCTATGCTCCATCCATCCATCCATTCAGCCATTCACTCACCCATCCACACATCCATCCATCGATCCACCATCCATCTATGCTTCATCCATCCACCTATCCATCCATCCATCCACCCATCTATCTATGCTCCATCCATCCTACATACTCCATGCATCCATCCATCTTTCCATCTATCCATCCACCCACCCAACCATTCACCCACCCATCCATCTATGATCCATCCATCGATCCACCATCCATCTATGCTTCATCCATCCAACCATCCATCCATCCACCCATCCATCTTCCCCGAGATCTGTTCCAGTCTATCATGCCCGTTTTCCATAGCACTGACCCACAACTAACAGAGGTCATTTAAGGTGTCTGTGGTTTTGTGTGCTTTTGTGTGTGTGTTTGCGTGTGTTTGCGTGTGTATGTGTGCGTGCGTGTGTGCATGTGTGTGGGAGTAAGGAGGGAGAATATTTGCATGGATATATCTTAGCGCCAATCTTTTAAGACTGTGTGTGTGTGTGTATGTGAATGCATGTGTTTTAATTAGTCTACTGAAGAGTAGAAAGGAAGCAGATGCTGTGTGTGTGTGTGTGTGTGTGTGTAAAGGATGAGTGACTTGTCCTCCACACTTAGTAAATAAATTATTAATGCAAAAACCCAAAGTGTAAGATATTGAAATTATTAATAACATACATCTGCAGTGGATATTCCACAAAGCATGACCATGATGAAAAATGATCATGCAACTGGATTTTAGTGTTGCATGGTAAGGGGCCCTATTTTAACAATCTAAATGCATCTAAATCTAAAGCGCAAGGTAGCAAATTAGGGCGTGTCCAAATCCAAGTTTGCTATTTTAATTGTTTTTCACATTTTAATGTAGGCCTACAAGCACGCATGCATGCATGCATGCATTGTATCCCTCCATGTTTGTAGTTCCATCCCACGTTACTCGGTAACTCATGTATTGTAGAAAAATCCCACTAGTTTCCCATTAGTAATTACGACTTCGTTTCATCGCTCATGTGCTCTGAAGTTGTAAATACGATATATCCGATAGCACGTGAAACGGCATGAGTCCCAGGTGCCCGAGTGATTACACTAGCTAGCTCAACACCAATACGATGTGAATGTCTATCCTGTGTCTACCTAACCTGACCCGTCCATCTGGGAAGCCGCCCATTGAAACAGTTTGAATTTGGCTGTTGATTGGATGAACCATCTGTCTGTCATTGTTGTTTTCGAGTGGCTTTCAAGTAGCTTTTGCTGTCGTCTTACCTAAACCACGCCTGTAGCTATCAGTACGACGCTGATTGGAAATTTAAATTGTTACTCTTCTGCAGAGCTAGATGATGACCCATTCATTAGAGTCAGGTGTGTTGGAGCAGGGAGACATCTAAAACATGCAGGGCGGTAGCTCTCCAGGACCAGGATTGGTCTCAAGTCCCAGGATTTCCAGGATTTCAAGCTCTCTAGACTGGGGGTTTCAAGAGAGTAAAGATGGGCCATCTTATATTACCCCCACCACCGCCACTCACATTCAACCCCAAAGGGTTGCAGCATCTCTAGACTCTCTAGACTGATAATCGCGGCAAAGTCTCCCTCTAGGCTAGTATCTACCTCAAGCCTATAAATGACTATAGCCGGGTGGAACCACCAGACCCAATCTTCACTGTGTGAATATGGTCTGGCCACGCTCCATTGGGAAGTGTTAACAGTCGTCGCCTCCTACCCCTGGTGAATTATGAAATTATTAGACACAATCTAACCAATTGGCGTTGCTACAACTGATTTGATAGCCTCAACCAGCTCTATCATTTTGAAACATGCTTGACTTTAGCGTAATCTTACTAGCTCTATGTTGATTGGATCGCCAGCAGGGTGGCTGTGCAAACGTTAATGCGCTCAGGGTATCCAGACTATAATCTCAGCTAAATAAATTGATCTGAGAGCAATACGTGGGCGGAACCAGGCTAATAAATGTCACGCTGGCAGGAGGTAGATGACTGCAGTAGATGTGTTTGACATGAATTATGCTAACCAGTGGGTAGCACGACATGGTAACAAGAAGTCTGAGTTCCCATTGTGAGTCAGAGGGAATGTGCTCTGAAAACTCCAGTAGAAAATAATGTGATTTCACACGGCCTTTATTCCTGACGAACTTTCACCCAATGCTTCCTGCTTGGTGTGATCAGAGACCACACACACACACACACATACAGTTAGACAGACGAACATACTTACGTTCACACAGACACACCCAAATACACACACACACACAGAGGGGGAGGGGTGGGGATGTGAGGGGGGATTAAGGCATGGTCAAATCCAAGGGGTTTGTGAGCAACAAATGGCATCTCACATTATCATACTTGCTCTGCACTGCATTAGCTGTCTTGTGAGAAATGTGTCAGATATGTCTCACTCAGTCACCCATTATTGGTCCCTTTGTTTAAAAGCTTTCCCTTTACATATTTTATTAGAGTACATGATAGGTTAGAGGTTAGGGGTTTTAACAGAGTAATTTTAGCTGGGGCTCTTACTTAAAAGTTGGAACAGGAACATAAATTGATTTACGTGTGTGTTTTACCTTGACGGCATGCCCTATGGTCTCAAGCTAAAATAAAAATGATCAGTTTCTACCCTTGCATCTGTCTGACTGACTCTATTATTCCCTTTGCTATTCCTCCAGACAGGTGTAGATGTTTATAGGACCACGTAGACTATTTGTTTGTCTTTGTATTGGCCCTAGTTGCTTCTGAAGTACAAAGTATATTACCATCCATTCCCATCTAGACACACATACTTATTTGAGATTTGAGGTAGATACAGTAGAGAGGTACCAGCTCAGCTCGACTCGCCTTTTGTCAGGTACAGTACAATACATACAATAGAGAAGTGTTCTTGTAACGAGACGAGGGAGGCGAGAGCAAGCACAGACGAAGGAGGACGCCGAGACGTGGAACTCATGAACGAGCTTTCGCTCGACTAATACAATGGCTTCACACAGCCGGATCAAAACAGAACACTGCCACAGCAGCCAGAAGGCGAACAATACCGTACAGTTCTACAGAGTGAGAGTGAGCAGATGGTTTATACACCACTGAAACGTGGCCGTGTGGCATCACTGTCTGTTCCGAGAGGCGAACACTATTCAGAAGCTGGAAGGACGTGCAGCGCCTATTGTAATTCAGCTACATTAACCTCAGCTAGCAAGCGTAGCCTACTGCATGTGCCAGACATTCTTACCAGGGGTTGACTTATTAGAGTGGCGTGCGTGCGTGCGTGCGTGGGTGCGCTATAATGATACTACTTTACAATAAGGACAAACTACAGATAAACAAACTAAAGCTGTTGGGTTACTGTACAAACTTACTGTACAAACTTCATAGGAGCTAATTCTGTGTAACTAATAAGGAACTATAACTAATAATGAACTCTAAGAAATAAAAGTAAATCATGCATAGCGATAGTTCAGGCAGGCCATGAAGTCACAGCCAGCCACGCTTGATCTCAATTGTCAGCTGATCAAATTCAACTCACTGCCCAGCTGGTCTCAGTGACCAGACGGCTCAGCTGATTACAGCAAAGCATAGGATTGGCCAATCTAGTCAGGGCGCTTATTACAGCGTCCTTCGCCTACACCCATTCTTAACGCTTCATCTGCGAGCTTTCTTTGCATTCCGCAACCTCCCCACCACCTCCCAACCTCCTCCTTTAATGCTGTGGTTGATTACTTATTGTCACGGTGTTGTCATTGAGGCTTGCTCTGTTCTGTAGCCTATGGGATGTCTTTTTGCTGCTCTCCTTGCCTTGGGCTTTCCATGTACGCGCATGGAAAGGGCTTTCCTTGTACGCGCATGGAAAGGGCTTTCCTTGTACGCGCATGGAAAGGCAGGGAGCTCCCAGATAACTTGATGCAAATAAAATACTTAATATTTTACTTATTTTGACTACAGGGGTCCTGACTGAACAAGCGCTGTAGAGAAACACTCTGGAAATGAGTTTGTGGGCGATCTCGGCACTAAAAACACGTTTGGTGGACAAAGGCCCAAATGCTGCAGATTGGAATGGGACTACCATCACACTGTATGTACAGAGCATACCCCCAGCCCAAGCCCCATGTGACCATGTGTCCTATACCAGGAAATAGGCCAGACCCGACAAAATCCCCAATGTTCCCGTGGGCCCGGGCTGGTTCGGGCTGGGCCGGTTACCGTTCAACACCCTGCAGCTTGACCCGGTGTTTCTTCGACATTAGAAGACCCCCGCCCCAAGCTGCCTGTGTGGACAAAGACAGTTCAACTTCACTGGGGATGCACCGGTGTAGCAGGCAGCGTAGCGTACATCATCGGCGTTGGCCAATATTCACCTTGCTCACCGCAATCTAGTCTCAGCCTCTTCCGTCCATTAGCACCATGTCACATACATAAGCAACTGTGTGCTGAACGTCTGATGCATTACACCCCTGTAAGCTCGGCAGCACTCTCAAGAAGTGAGGAAGTCCATTTCATTGGTTAGCTTTGTCACTCATAAGTCTGTATCTGTAATTCCTAGTGCGATGCTAGTGCAGCGCTTAATTGCAAGCAGTAACCATAGCCTACTCATTTAATTGATTTACAAGACCTGCAAGCAGCCAAAGTCATGTCATTTAATTTCCCAACCAATTTGTCAGTGTAAGATTAATATCCAACTTGGTCACGTAGTTACGTATTTGGTCATCTTGCATGTCAATCACAATACCTCTACTGTCAAGTAGGCGGGTCTTGACGCAGTTAGCCAACGCTGTGTCCCAGCCTTTACACAAGTAAAGGCTGGCTCTGCGAGACTAACTGCAATCTGCCTGTCGGCAAATATGATGGCATTCACCGATGGCAGTGGCCATGCATACGTGTTGCTTGTTTTCAGTCAAAAAGTGAAAGAAAACGTCTGATGTACGGGATAAATTAATTTAACAATCGGTGCATCCCTCCCTACACATTTCTCTGATCCATTGCTAAACATACCAATTAGATATAGATACAATTTGCATATCACATTTGATACTAGAGGCAATGCATGTAAATACAAATACATCGTACACATTTCAATTGAGGGAGACCATATTTTCAAACCCCGAAACAGGGACCCATACATTATGTATTGCACATTAATGCACAACACATATGCTTGTGTACGCACCATAGGTGATTCCATCAGGATCGGGGACAATTATTTCAGACTAGTAACTTTACATTTTTAACCTTTCACAGGTATATTAATCGATGGTTCAATATTTCTATGTGCGTCTTTCACAACTAAACATGCGTTAAGTTCATTGACCAGCTAGGGTTACAGTTAGCACGCTAACAACGTGCAGGATAGTGCGTTGATTCATAGTTGGTTTCGTGATAAGGCTACAATGCAGCAAAAATGTACATTCCCATGTCCAATGCTGGTACATATCTTCACAAAATGTGATGTGTTGATGTGTAATGTGTTATATTGATCTATATATTTGCCTATGTACAGTAATAAAGAAGTCCTTGAGTGTTTTGAAAGGCGTCCTGAAATAAAATGTATTATTATTTTTATTATTATTATTATTAATGTAGCAACAGCCTTGTAATTGTATAGATCTGGAAAATATTTCTACATGGTATTCCTGCAGTAACACAGCAAATTACTATATTGTTCTATTTGGTGTCATCTGCTGTTACGCGTACTGTGTGGAGTTTAGCCAACATGACCACGGTATTGAGAAATGGGTCCTAGCGATAGGAAAACTATGTATTAAAGTACCTGTGTATACCGTCACACACAGTCGTAGGGTTGAAGCAGTGCTGTACAGCTAACCAGAGCTAAGATAACTACAGTTACAGTAAGAGTCTAGCAGAGCCAGCCTTTACTTACGTAACATCTGGGACACAGCACTGGCTAACTGCGTCAAGTTCTGCCTACTTGAGAGGGGAGGTGTATTGATTGACATGCACAACAACCAACTACTCAATGACAAGGACATTAAACTTATACAGAGGAATTTGTTGAGAAACTTACCAACATGACTGGCTGTTTTCAGGTTTTGTTCTGTTAGATAAATAGGCTGCTGTTAGTGCTTAAAATAAATGTAACAACTGAAATTAGTTTAAAAAAATAAAAATAGCAAGCTTCTGCACTACCGTCGCACCGGAATAACAAATACAGACTAACAAATACAGACTAACAAATACAGAATAACAAATACAGACTAAGAAATACAGACTAAGAAATACAGACTAACAAATTATAGAAAATTGTGCTTTATATTTTAGATATTCTATTTTAGATATATATATTAGATCTTATTGCTTAAAAGTGAACACACTGGAAGACCAGTGGAAAGTTACAGAAAGAAAACAACAGGCTTTGCAGGAG
>JAODUE010017864.1:0-24919 GCA_027564755.1 Amblyopsis hoosieri
GTTAAACCGCAACCTACCTTTAAGTTCTAAACCTCAACCTATACATTTAAGTGTTAAACCGCAACCTACCTTTAAGTTCTAAACCTTAACCTACCTATAAGTTCTAAACCTCACCTTACCTATACAGTAAGTGAAGACAGCACAAAACACATAAACCACTCATTCACCCTCTTCATGTCGCGTCACCTCTGCCTCTCCTCCTCCTCCCAGGGTTGGTGGTGCGAGAAGCCAGCATAGAGATCACACGGCAGCAAGTGGAGGAGCTGTTCGGCCCGGAGGACTACTGGTGCCAGTGTGTGGCCTGGAGCTCCGCCGGCACCACCAAGAGCCGCAAAGCCCACGTCCGCATCGCATGTGAGTACCGCCGGCCTTGAAAACTGAACCCGGTGAGGCAGATCCAAAATTGCCGTGCACTTCCTTAAATGGCCACTTGAGGCTGGGCTTCATTAACTTGAGTCAATATCCATAGACTCCTATGTTAAAATGTTCAACTTTACAGCCGAAATAAACATGTACAGCTTGTTTAAAAAAAAAAAAAAAAAACACACAAAATGTACGTTTTTTTGGTCTCTATAGCGATGTAGTTTCCCCATTCATGGCAAGGTGCTGAATTTTTACACAATGAGTCAATTGAAAATATTGTAAGCCACACATGTATCCCATTATTATAGCTTGGAGTTGGCAGAGTGGGGCACTGCCAAGATGGCGACAGCCAGAACCAGCACACTTTGGAGCTTCTAGCCCTTTCTGCAGAAAACCTATAACATTAGCACCGTCTTATTGTTTGTCCGTGTATTTCTACAGTCTATGGTACAACACAGACAGCTGTACACCCAGACCATTGCAGACCAGCAAACGTACACACACGCACACACACACACACACACACACACACACACACAGACACAGACACGAGTGCATGCGGAGGGCGTATAACACACAGTCTTAAATTCACACTGTCAGCACCTCTGCCCTGCTGTGAGTTGTATGTGGGCAGCAGAGTTTAGGGGAGAGAGAGACTAAGACAAGACAGGCCTTTTGACGTATGTGCAGGACGGTATACTGTATGCACACACACACACACACACACACACACACACATACTGTATGCACATGTTGAAGCTGTTCATATAGGTCTACAGGGCTATTAACGTTTGCTGACAGAAGCAATATTCACTCAACAGCGCCGGCCTTTTAACTTTGTTTTGCCTTGAATGGGTGGGGGGGGGGCATTACACATTCACATCTCCACATGATGTGGCGTGGGGAGTGTTTTGTTGCATCGGGTTGCTTGTCAGCTTGGCTCTGCGCTGAAATGGCCTCTTTGTTCATATCCTTTAAGTTCCTGTAAAGGAAGGGGTTGTCCATCACAGCTCCTTGCCGTGGCTTGAGATATGAACCTGTCACAGTAGTTTTTCATGCGCCGTTGACCCAGACTGTTCAGCCATTTGGGCCAACTGGGACTTGTCTCGAGTCCTTTTTGCTGCGAAGGTCAGCCAGAGAACAAATGGCAGTCATCTCAGGTTACTTGGTTGATCTACTTTGTATTATGTTGTCCTGATTGAGTGAGCTCAACAGTTGCATGGTAGATACACTGCAAAAATGACCTATCAAATATAAGTGCAAATGTATTAGTTATGAGCTTGATTATGCTTAAAACAATCAAATTTGTCTGCCAGTGCAGTAAGTGAAATTCACTTGATAAGATTTCTTACATTAAGTGCACACTTATTTAAATTAAGTCACTAGATAAGCCATTTATATTAGAAACAAGTTCAACTAGATTTTAAATCTAAAAACAAGATTATCACACTAAATTAGATCATAGTTTTTGCAGTGTACAAAATTAGTATAGCAAACTAGACATTCACACAGGACGTTGCTGAAGTCCAGCTGGGAGAATAATGCTTGCAGACATAGTCTCTGGAAAGCACATTTCACCAGGTTGGTTTATTGGAGTTGCTGAAGGAAATCTCTGTTGGGGTCCCTCATATTTCACTTATGGTTATTTTATTTGGACATGAAAATGTATTGAATCTTTGCTTCTGGGTTTTTTTTCCATTTGCTGGAGAGAAAAATCAAACCTCAATAACACTGATCAGTTTAGTCAATTTTCACAGTGAGACAAACTCAGTGGACGCTGACTGTTATCGGCATACTGCTCACACTTTTGGAGTGCAGCTGAGGGCATCACAATGGTTTGGGGCTGATGACATATCAAATCATCATGTACAATCATGTAGTTTGTGCAGATTAGGACCTGAAGCTGTCTCCCTGTATTCTTTAAAAAAAAAAGCTTTTATTACAATATATATATATATACAGTATATATATATATATATATATACAGTATATATATATATATATATATGCTAGATTTACTAAGCATAATATTTTCATCGATTTCAAAACAATTTGTTACGTACAAAATCCACAAAATATACACGCATATGTACTATATTTGCTGCCCATAAGGCTTGTTTAATCTGCCACGTAAAATCAGGTTCCTGAGATAAGACTATACTATATACGTGGTGCATATAGGCCAGATAAAAAGTGCAGGCACCACACCATATTGATCTGCGCAGTGATTAGTTTTGTATATGCCTCTCGAACATTCTCAGACATCTAATAACTAAGGTCACAAGAATAACGTTCACAGCCTCACTGCATCCTTTCCCCATCTCACGCTGTTGCTTAGGAAATAAACAGCCACGAGTAGACAAGTAGGCTATACCGAGGCATGGCTGTTAATGGAATGCCAGGTAGCCTGGAACTATGTGTGAAAATATGGTGCCTTTACAGTTTACTTGATACATTTCATGACTGTAGCCTTAGGTCTGTAGCAGAAAGAGTTCCGGGGCTGCGATCAAATAATTTGTGTAGGGTACCTTTTAATGCAGTATTCTATAATTAACAAACATTTACTGCAGATATACTGTATGTCATTCTCCTCTTTAGATTTGTCAACTGCCAATTAAAGGTATGGTCAGTCATTCTTGCTAACTTCGAGCTCAAAGCAAAACCGTATCGCTCCGCGATCCTCTGCGGGGTCGCACCACACCTCAAAATGCATTGTGAGCAAATCATAGTGCTACGGTTTTGTTGATACGAGCGGTATTCGCCAGCTTGTTTATGTTACTTCGTGGAGAGTGGAGAATAATTTCCAAAACTGTCATAAATCGTTTGTTGAACAATTGTATATTTAATTAATCGAAATGGTGTAAATATCATCAGGTATAATTGACTATTTACGGAGCCAGGGCTGTGTAGAAGTAACAAATAATGTTTTCAACACTCACAGAGAACGGTAAGCTACTGTAGTGAAATGCAATGAGCTATTTGTTGAATTTGCTTACAATTAGCTTGCAATAGCTGATTTTACCTCCTCTCATAGCTGCCTTCCCAGCTATGAGAGGATGTTTGTCTGTCTTTGTATGTTTGTCTGTCTATCTGTCTGTCTGTGGAAAGTTAGTGACAGTCATAAATTTCCTTCTAAGCTCAGCTTGTAACATTCTCTAATGGAACAGGGAGTCCTTGGGGTGCAATAAAGACTGGGTAATGTGCTGTCTTTGGCCTGGGTAAGCCCGATACATGCTGAGACATGGCTATCAAGTACAAGTACACACACACACACACTCATGCACGCGCGCATACATGCATGCACAAGTATCGAGGAAGCAGGAAGATATGGTGTCTGTCCATTCGTCTGCCCTAGTAAGACTTCTTCATTAGCATGTATTAATTCATTTGAAACCTATATGGTGAATGCTGCTTCACTCCTACTCGATATTTTCTACATTCGGTCCCATTTTCATTGTCCAGTTTTGTCTGAATGGTCCTTTCTCTTTCCTTTCACTTCTCTCTTTCTCCCGTGTGTTGAAGCGGTGGTTTTTCCATTAATCAGATGTGATTACTCTTGGCCCCCTCCTGCGATAACCTTTTACTTCAAATCGACCCAACCTGCCGACCTCCCCTGCTTTCCACTCCTATTTGTCTCTGCTGTTCTGATTAAAATCCTTACTGGCAGCCGGGCCTAGCTCAGGAAAGAGCAAAAGCAGAGACAGCACAGAGTTGTAAACCGCAAAGAGAGGAGCACATTGAGTTCACCTCTCCGCTCCTCTGCTTTTGTTCTGTGTCATCTTGGCAGAGCGGTAGTTTAGGCAGTTGCATTTCTAAGCTATTGTTATCGTTGCCAGACTTGACTTTGCCTTCTTGCTTGGGGTCACATGAAAAATCGTTTGAGAAATGCTTGGTCTGGCTTGTACCTCCTTTACCATACATTTCTATTTGTTTATCTTATCTCCTGGTCTATATATTATGGACTAGTTGTTCACTGCAAGAATGCAGTGGATGCGCCTAATGGCTGTGTGAGTGTTGGGTCACACAGCCATATTGAGACATTTAACAGGATAGATTATGAATCTGAATATGTGACACGTCACTCTTTTGGTGAAGAGCACCAGTGAGTAATGCACAGAATATGGCCCTTGATTCATACACACGTACATGCACACACAATCACAAATACACGCGCGCACACACACACGCACGCGTGCACACGTATTAGCCACGCTCTTTGGTCCGTTTGGAATTTACATCTTCATTGGGTCAAGCCTTCTCCTTCAACGAGTTAGCGTTATGTCAAGGTCACACACATTGAAAAACACACACACACGCGATTGTGGCTTCCAGCCACGGTGGTGTTGAATCGCCTTGTACTGAGGCGTGTGCGTGCATATGAAAGAGCAGGCCAGACATTCAGGGACAGATCGACCCAGACAGACAGCTTGGAGAGCGCAGGCAAATGTTCATGTTGCGTAGTGCTTTCTCTCTTGTTCCATGCATTCCCTCTTTAAGTCACAGCCCATGAATGCTAAGTGTGATTTTTGTGCGTGTGCCTGTGTGTGTGTGTGTGTGTGTGTGTGTGAGAGCGAGAGGTAGAGAGTGAGAGAGAGAGAGAGCTTGAGTGTTTCTGATGGAGGCAGCTGACGTTTAGTCCAGATGTGAAGGGCCTCTACATGCTACTTTGAAGTGTTGAAGTGTGAAGACAAATCTAATTATTTTATTTTGAAGCAAAAACATTTCAGGCCCATACTCACTTACTGTACTGAATGTTCTACATGCGCTTATACCCTTTATGTCTGTAGCAATGAATTCATTGAGATGTTCACCATCTGCTGATACTGTACGTTTAGAATGGTAACTACAGTAGCAACAAGCTGATTATTATTTTTGCTTTGTCAAATAAACAATAGCATTTAATGAAAGTCTTGATGAACTTTGCCATCTTGAGCTATTAATGATTATAAGAGAGTATGGCACTTGTAAACGTGTAAACATGTCTGAATATTTCTAAGAAAGTAAGTATGTCACTATATTTTTGGTTGTTTTAGCTCTGAACCTAAAGCAGACATCTCATCTCTAGTTTTAGGTAGTACAATTTTAAGAGTTCTGTTGTTGCCATTTCTGGAGCTGACATCTGACAAGCAGCGTATCTAAAGTATATTCCAGAGCAGCGGCACTATGTCAGCTAACAGAACTATTTACGTGCCCAAGCTCTAGCTGGGAAGCCCTTGTGTGAGGAGTGATCATGGGTTGTGAAGTGCTGAAATGACAGGGTGCAGGCCTCGGTGAATGGATTAGTTCAAGTGGAAAGAGGCTTTTGCATGTCACTTAGAGAAAATGACCGAGTCCCTATATAACTTCAGAGAAATTGGCTGTGACACTCAGAGTCCAAGTCTATTTTCCTTGCTCTAGGCTGTGACGTGGTGGAACTTCAATATGTATAACCCATAGAAATGTTTAGTTTGTCTCCCATACAGGTTTAAAAGGTGTTACACTCCTACAGTATATGCCATACTGGGTATACTGTAGGTATGTAGTAACACATTAGATGTTGCCTAATATGAAAACATGCATTAATTCACGTCTGAAATGGCAATACATCTTAGGCACTGTAAAGTAAAACCAATTAATAATAAAAATGACATTACATAACAATGGCACACTTCAGATCAGGCGTGGGACTTTCCCTGCATTTTTTTCTTTCTGCTAATTCAAAACGTGTTCATATTATCAATTCCAGTACTCTCATGCGCTGTACCATTTAGATTTTCTCTTGGAGCCCGAAGCACACTCTTTTCCACTGCACGCCTTTGTGTCGGAAATTGAATGTCCAAATAATTCACAGTGAGACTAGAGAGAAGTATTTTCCTCGCTATTTTCTTCCCAAGCCTCTCAGTTAGCTTTTTATTGCCTGAGCAGTTCCACTAGGGGCAACATTATGATTTGGCATTGCGGGCATGCAGGCAGGCAGCCATTTTGGATAATTGCACTGAAATGTGTTAATGCATAGGAGGAGCCTGAGGCCGCAAAGTAGCAGCAAACATAATGACAGTTTGCTGCTTTATTTGAGCAGTGGAAGAGGTAGTTTGTCAGGGGTATACACAACTGTTTTTCTTGTAATTAACATGGAAAAATACTTTACCTGTAAAACTGTGCATTTAATGATTTTGCTGCCCTACTCATTTTTTTGGTGAACTTTATGTGTTTACCTTTGTTTATTTATTCATTTATTTATTCGTCTTGGAAACGGCATTTTGTGACATGTTACATGTAGTTCCTTCTCTTCTGTGGATTATTTTTGGGAATCAAAACCATGTCTCTCATCATCGTCGTCATCATCACAGCAGGCAAGGACGTATACTCATAGTCAGACCTCCAAGATGGTGAAATAATCTCACAGTCACAGTCCCCTAAAATGAGCAGAGTGTGTGCATGTATGTTTTCAGTTCATCCCTGAAGCATTTTGCTTTAATCTTCTTAAATTTTATTCACTATCTTTATGGAAATCGACTCTCTCAGCCAAATTCTTATTTCACCATCTCCCTCACTAATTAAGACCAGGAAATTGTTTCTGGAATTGGCTGGCATGAGGAGAAAAAAATGCATCTTTTCACTGTGTGTTTACGAGTCTGCAGTGTACACTACACTTTGCTTCCCAATGCATTTCGACGTGTGAGGCGCTGCTGCGGAGGACCGCGTACAGATACAGTTTTGGATTTGATCTCGAAATTAGCAAGAATGACTGACCCTGCCTTTAACTTAGCTATAAATACTGTAAGTAAAAAGAGAAGTAATGATCCAATGCACATCCAACTGTATCAACGGTTTCTTTATGTTGTGGACTGGATTTGGTTGGATATATGGCTATGGCACTACCATGGACATTGTAGCCCATTATTTAGCACTCATATGAAATCCTGGAGATGGTCTCTTTTGTATGTATGTAACGGCAGCTGGTTTCTCTCTTTATCTTGCTAAATGTTTGTGTGTGTGTGTGCGTGTGTGCGTGTGTGTGTGTGTGTGTGTGTGTGGCAGCAATGTGGTGGATTCAGGGTAAAGCTTGAGGTGATAATGAACAGTCATCTATCCAGGCCTCCATCTCCCACTAGGATTGACTATAGAATTGTGAAGTTACTGTTCAGCCTTAGCAATAATGTGTGCAGGGCTTATTGTAGCTATACATATTCTGCATAATTGTTTACTGTCAGCCCTTTGGGAGTACATGTTGTTTAGGAGGTTGCAATGTGAGATGGCAGATTCAAAAGGCAACTCCCCGAATGCGTTTATCATATTAGAGGCCTGCTTCTCCGGTGATTTGCGGTTGCAATCTGTCCCATATCACACGAGGAGCGTGTGTCAATTTTGCTTTATAGCCCGGATTTGAAGCATTAATGATTTTATAATCCGGACACATTCCATCTCTCATTGTCTTCGGGAGCTTGACAAAGGCGACGTCTATCATAGCCAGACTGATGGCTTGGAGAGTTGATGGATCGCTATCTGGGTAGAAGGGAGATAAATGGGCCCGATTTGAGGTAGAATCGTGGACCTTGTCAAAGCGAGTGCTTCCTCTGCTGAAGGGTTTGATGTCGACAGCTTGGTGAATACTAAAAGAGACTTTGATAGTTAAAGAGCAAGCAGGTGGTTTAATTAAGACAGACACTTGTTCTGCGGTGTGCTGCACAGCCGTTACCTTTCTCCCCCTCCTGCATCTTGTATCCAATATGTCTGTTTCCTTCCACGTTCAACCGACCCACCCTTTCCTCTTCTCCACTGGGCCACCTTCCCTGTCAGTGTGTCCTGCCGTAAGGTTACTACATAGAAGTAGAAGAAGAAAAAACCCAAGAAAAAAAAACAAACTCCATGAAGTGACTTTGAGCCAACAGGTTCAGCATTAAAAAGCTATCCGTCTAACATGTGCATTCGTGCCCGCGTGCGACCGCGTGTCCACAATGCACATTTGCTGACGAATCAGGTGATTAGGAATACACATGGGAACAAGCATACACAGCCCCCCCCCCCCACACACACACACACACACACGCACACACACACACACACAAGGTTGTACTGTCCTGAAGTTCTGTATGTGAGAATTAAAGGGCAGAATGGAAGGGGAATAAATAGAAAGCACAAAGTTGCTTGAACCGCCCTTTTAAAACTCCACAAAGTGAGTTTTGTACCGGGGCAAGGTAGATCAGGCCTCAAGTCAATAGCGTAGGTACATCAAAATACCACAGAGAAGTGGTATTAGTGGTTCCTCTCAAACAAGTTTTGTCTCCCAATATGACAATTGGAGACAAAACTCAAATTCTGTAATGGCATTAGACATACGGTATGCATGTGAACACTACATAAGTATATGGAAATACCATACACAACATGAGCGGATTTGACATACTGTACCCTGCAGCAAAAAATATTTGATCTTTCACTGCCATGACATAAAATTGCCCCACATGATACTAGCTTAAGGAAGTTGTTTCAGCATATTCATATGTCTGACACATCAGGGGACGTCAATCAATCCTACATTTCCACACTGTTTTGTGAGGCTTAAGGTGTTAGGTCCATAACAAGCAAGTATAGACTCACAATATAGTTCTTAAAGCCGTAGACCCATAAAGACACACGTGTGCAATTGCATTCCTTTTAAATAAACCATTTCAATAAATAAGAGATATCTGCTAGTCCCCCTTGACCCTGTACATGTGTTCCTTTTAGAAATCCATCAGAGTTACTGATCAGCGCCATAAATAAAGTCACCTGCTACATTCCCCCACTGGCTCCCCACCCCGATAACATTACAGTTTGGTTTATGGCCTCTTCAGAGGCACGCTAATGGTCTTAGCATCTGTTAGGCCAGGCTGCCGTTACAAGGACACCTGTCAATACTATATATTAGTACCTGTATAGAGAGCAAAGCGGAAAATAGCAGAGATCATCTTGGCAACACAAAGATTGAATGTTGTTGTCTAGTATCTTTTTTTTTGTATATTGTTTTCTTATTCCTTTAATTGTTCAGTATTCCGTCCTCGCTATCTACAGTATATATCAAGCCAGCCAGCCTCCCACCAGAATTTGGGATTTAATGTTCTCCTGTATTTAGCATAACTGGCGCTCTATAACCTCTCCTTCACTCGCTCCCTTGCTTCGTATCTGCAGTGCTAGCTAATTGTCTTCAGAAGCGGTGGTACATTCCTTCCTGCTTTGTAATGCTGTCATTCATCAGTGTCGTGGGCCATTAGTGTGGATCATGTATTGTCTTTGGCTTGCTTTTGCTGAAGTCTATATACTGTTGTAGTAGAGAGCCACGCAACAGTAGGAACGTTGTGTATGAACGAGCGTAACACATAGAAAGCATTCTGACTAAATGGCAAACCTAACGTCACTTTAATTTGTGGTGTTAGCGTGTGTGTGCGCGAGCGTGCGTGCGTTCACGTGCGCGTGCATATGCAGGCTTGTGGAAAGCATGAGCAAGTTCATGTGCATACGTGTGCCAGTTAAAAATACAAGTATAGCTACAGTACTTTGTGTGTGTATGTGTGCGTGCGTGTGTGTTGTTTGTGTTTTTCTGAACTGACAGGAGAAGGGGAGCAGTCGATAGAGTCAAGCTAACATGGACTAGAAACTCCATAATTACTGTGTTATTGTCAACTTGACAGAGCCAAACACACGGTTAGCTGCTCTAAGCCAAACCTACTGTAGTATGGCAGGGCACCATCCCTGAAATGGGGTGTCCAAATGCATTCAAATACATAATTGTCTCTCATTTACATGTTGAGCTTCTCCAATGATGATTGCGTTCTGAACATGAACCCACAACGTGCTAAGAATATTATATCTTGTTTGTCGGTGTTCACACAATGAAGTAATTCAACAGCACTTAGCAACAGCAGTTATAGTTACAGTTATATAGTTATAGTTTCACATATATCTTTTGCATTCTATTGTTCTATTGGAATTATCTCAGTTAAACTCAACTGCACTGTAATATAATACCAAATATTGTACATTCAATGTAAATGAGCTACAGCACAGGTTAATAGCATGAAATGCATCCTTATTTCTCTGACTGACATCGCATCTCTCTCGCTCTCTCTCTCTCTCTCTCTCTCTCTCTCTCTCTCTCTCACTCTCTCCTTCTAGATCTGAAGAAATCATTTGAGCAGGAACCTCTGGGAAAAGAAGTTTCTCTGGAACAGGAAGTTCTTTTACAGTGTCGTCCTCCAGAAGGCATACCGGCCGCTGAGGTACAATTCTAATTGCTAACATCACCTCAGAGTAAAGAGAGTCAGATTCAATTCAATTTTAATTCAATTTGCTTTATTGGCATGAAAGTTCAAAGACAATGTTGCCAAAGAATAACAAATAAAACAAAGCAACAAACTAATATACAGTCTGTCCAACAATCTGGACATTATTTACATAACTGTTACATACAATTTGGACAGTATACAGAACATAACATGAACATCAATGTAACAAGTGTTACATACAATTTGGACAGTACACACAACATGAATATCAGTGTAACATATATAACCCAAATCCCGTATTAGTAGCTATTATCCCCCAAACTACTCCTGTGTTTGTGTATGCGTGTGTCTGTGTGTGTGGTGTGTGTGTGTGTGTGTGTGTGTGTGTGTGTGTGTGTGTGTGTGTGTGTGGGTGTGTGTGTGTGTGTGTGTGTGTGTGTCACTCATAGGGCCTATAACTGACTAAGGATGAGATCAAATTCACATAAGAGAGAATGCGCAAATGATTTGATATTTGTTTTGAAATAGAAATGATCAAGTAAAGTAAGAAAGTAACTGAAATTGCAAAATCCAGACTAACCAACAATGTGTGCATGTTATGCATTATAAATATGCAAGTAATATGTCATTACTTGCTGTCACTTACTTAATTTATAAACATAGAAACTGGAAAAATTGTGAATGCATTTTACAAAAAGTTTAAGACACCCGTCTGACAACAACACACCCTGACATACATTTAAGTCGATAGCCATCAGTTGTTGAAAGAAAATCAAAAAAATAATCATGTTGTTAATATGAAATCAGCAGTGCGATACGTTTCAAATTGCTTCAAACTTCCGTCCGCGCTGCACCGCTGATTTGGAAAATGTTAATATTTTTGTGCTTATTGACTTCTTTGACTGATTATTAGGGGGAGGGCAAGTCTATTTTCAGTATATCACTTTAATAATGCAACACATCACTCAAGTTAATTAAAGCCAATCATTTCTTTAAATATTTGTTCCACGTTGTCAGTCTTTGAGGTATAGCATTTCTTGTTGCATGCCTCACACATATATTTCCCATCAGTTCAGGGATTTTCTTTCTTGATGTGACTCTTAAAGATATAGTCTGTACAGTACTACCCTGTACACGCACAGGGTAGTTTTACAGAAATATACTTATATCTATTATGTATTTAATGTACTGTAAGTTGATATGCGTTTGCTTTTATTCAATCACACCTACTTTTTTACAGTAGTGTCAGCCCATCCATTGTGTTGAACCTTAAACATCCACTTTAAGAGGGCGTGTGTGGGGGGAAGGGAGGGGGGGCTCACTGCCCAGAATGTCTTCTGAGGGCTCTTAAGCTAAAGCTAAGTACATCATCTACCATTTAGATTGCTCTTTATGGCCTCTCAGCTGTTCTTCCCAGCTGGCTTTGTTCTCCACCTGAGTGGCTAAGAAGCCATTCGTTGATTTTGTTGGTCACTAGGGAAGAGGCCCGGCCCTATGCTGTTGCACACCCGGAATCAGGTTTCACCGGCTAAGCTAGAGCACACAGCTCCCCTGGGAACGTCAGGGGGTGTGATGGGGGGGGTGGGGAGAGAGAGAGAGAGAGAGAGTGAGAGAGAGAGAGAGAGAGAGAGAGAGAAGTGGGTTGGTACAGGGAGTGGTGGATTGCAGAAAAACTGATAAATATGTAAGATGGAAAATGGAAAGAATTTAAATCAGAAAAGCAGAAGCTTCAAGATTCAATGCTCTCTCTCTCTCTCTCTCTCTCTCACTCTGTTTCTCCCTCCTTCTATCACACAGCAGCTGATAGCCATTCAATTAACTGTCAGTACTGTCCTTAGTCTGTCTTTTTTCTATAAGCTTCTTTTAAGAAAAAACTATTTTTTAGACTTTAATCTAACAGATCGGCCTTCAGGGACTCACACACACACACACACACACACACACACACACACACATACACACAAACGTAAAATAATACATGCTTAAGCGAAGGCTGTCTGTCTCCTCTTTTTACTTTTCTATTTCTTTTCATATACAAACAAGCACACACACCTACACACACACACAAGCACACAATATGCTAACCTGCCTTGCAGACGAATCTTCACCATAATGCCGCTTGACTCCTTGACTGCCTTATCTAGTTTCTAATTTTATTCCCAGGTACCTATGTGAAGTTACACCCATATACACGCGCATATACACACACACACACACACATGCACACACACACATTTTTGTTGTTGTTGTGGATGTGTTTTATCTTCAGCCTACGCTATTCCATTCCACTGTCATAATGGGATCTCACCCTGGCCAAATGGATTGTGTTGATTAGAGGGGTTTAGCTTTAAAACCTGCCTCTGACCTCTGGATGTTCCAGTTTTTTGTATTTATCTAACTTGCTTTTCCTTTATTATTCTTTGCCTGCTCATTCCCTCTGCCAGTAAGATGTCTATTGTCTCTCTCCCCTCTCCCGACTTTGATTGACAGCGCTCTGTGTTCTCCGTCCTGTGACCATGTTATAAACATGCTATTATTAGCAGTGGCGGTTGTCGCGTGGGCCAGTTGTAAAGTTGTCAGTGTGATAGAGTGTGACCCCTGATACGTGATAACCGACTGTAGTTCGCGCTTGAAGTCTTTTAGCCGTCAAAGTTTAACCGAAGCCGTATATACTGTATACAGTACTGTGAATTCGCACACTTGCATGGAAATTATGAACGTGCTAATTTTGGGCACAGGGACGAGTTATGGGAGAGACACAGCGATGACTCATCAGGCAAGGGTCGGTTTAACTGCTGCCCATCTGTTAGACTTGACAGGTCAAGGTCAAAGCATTCACAGATAGAACATATTTGTGTACACACACTTAGACACACTGTCTACACCCACTCTCCTTCTGAAAGTGCACTATGCTTGTTTTCGGCCTGTATTCTCTCCATTTTAGTCCCAGGCTCCAAAAGATACTATTTGAAGTTTTGTAGAAAAGAAGAAATCTAGAGAAGCATCTAAATCTCTTTAGACTGGGATGGAAAGCCTTTAAAAGCTGATGGAAATCCAATGGATTCTACAGGGAGTTCAACAGTTCAGCTCTGAGGGCAAAGAGGACAGAGATGGTGAAATCAGAACTTGGAAATGGTTGTTTCTACAGTTGCTGTTACTTCAGTATTTTTTATACTTGCTTAGTTCAGTATAGTACACGTGTGTATTTGTGTACACATGTGCTGTGTGATTTGGTTTTGTTTTAGATGAACACGTTTAGCACATTTCTGGTTTTGTGCTTATATCTGCCAGTTAAAAACCAGTCAAAAGCTTGATCAAGTCTGATTACTGCCTGCTAGATGTGTTACAGTATCTGATTACTACCTGGTAGATGTGTTACAGTAATTACAGAATCATGCAGTCACTGCTATCTGGTGACACAGGGCGTGTACATTTATTGTCCCCGAGTAAGGATGGTTACAGTAAGACAGAATTAAAAGAACAGATAATGCATTCTTTACTGTTTGAGTGCTTATCTTTAAAAGGTTGAACCAACGGCCTCGAAAAGCCATGGACTTCACCTAACAGATGGGGTTGTGTGTGTGTGTGTGTGCATGTGTGTGTGTGTGCATGTGTGTGTGTGTGTGTGCGTGTGTGTGTGTGTGCGTGTGTGTGTGTGTGCGTGTGTGAGTGTGTGTGTGTGAGTATGTGTGTGTATGTGTATGAGTGATTGCCCCAGCTGCAGTGAAATAAACACATCAGTGGGTGGTGACAACCCTTAACGTGCATGCACACGCACGTGCGCACACACACACACACACACACATGCCTCACAGTAACTGGATATTTTTCTGGAGCCTGCTCAAGTTCCTGTCACTTTTTAAACCGGTGAACCCATGTCGTAAATTAGCTCAGATAATGGTTTATTGTAAAGGTGTTTTCCATTTTGCACAATACATAAAGTATCATCTTTTTCAAGTATTATAACTTGAAAAAGATGATACTTTATGTATTGTGCAAAATATTGCTTAAAAAGAATGTCTTCATTTGCATATATGCAAATTAATCATCTCACATTCTGCTTTAATGTTTATACAGATTAGAGTGACACTCCACAAATGGAGCTGATATATTCTATCTGAATTATTCTCTACATATTTGCTTACACAGTAAGTATTTCTCAGGAAAACCAAACAGTACACACCAAACGGGTAGGTGGCCCAGAGTTGTTAGAGCAGATCCTATTGTGAGAAGAATACTACCTATTCAACATTTATCTGCTCAGTGGAATGTGGAATTGAGCTTACAGTAGATGGAGCACTTCTTAATTTTTTTGTTCCATAATGCCTCTTATTTATTTATCTGTGTTATTTTCATCTCCACAGGGGGACGTCCAAACTCATTGGAATTTACTGAACCAGACTAGAGTGTCAAAACAATTAGAGTTGTGTTTATGTCCTGGCAATGCACCCGTGCTGTGTAGCCCCTAAGCTAACACAGACCTCCGTGCTGGTGGTGTGTCGATGCCACTGTGGCCATGGTGGCCTATGACCTTGCCAGCAGTAGCTATCATTCTTATTTTACAGTATGGGAATTACATTGTCTCAGGCACCGTAACAGTTTGTAACATTTTACCAATGCGTAGTTTGCAGTAAATGTAAGTCTATGTAGGTATGGTAGCTGCGTGTACAAACGGTTACATTGTTTATGCATTTTGTCTGCATGTTTTGTATGTCAACTGTAAATGAGGCACGAATGTGCTCTTGTGATGAAGATTATAACAGATTTTTATGTCACAAGTCATCATACTACCGTAACCAAAGCGCTAAGGGCTATTATGTTGTGCGTGTTGTACAGTATTCCCTGCAATTTTGCATTTATTAGCTAAATCTGCAGAGGTTAGAGTGTCTGTTCCGGCGTTCACGTGGACAATTACAGCGACAGAACAGTTCTGTTCAACTAGCAGTGCTCTTTTGTGGGCCTCAGATGAAAGCAGATGTGAGTGTTTAATTCCTTCCACTTTTAAAGTCCATTCATGTCCCAATGGAGCCCAAAGGTCAGGTCCATTATGTTTCAATGTTTAAAAAACACATCAGACCAGAGCATTTACAGACCCTGCTGTGTATATACATGTGAAATCTGTGTTTAGTTGGCACATGGTCTCATCTCATATATCAAAACCACTGTTCAGTGGATTTAACTGTAATCTAGTACATGTAATGAAATACACACAAACAAAGCCAGTAGCTAACCAGCACGGGGGAAGGTTTCTGGACCTTAATTGACATGTAATGCCACAAAATGCCATATGTTGCAGTGTAAGGATATATGCTGTGTGCTTTTCACCTCAGTCTAGACTGTTTACTGCAGGACTATTTGCATTGTTTGTGTTTGTTATCGAATTCACTCTCCGTTAGGCCTTGTTCATTGTGGCTGTCTGCTTACTGTGGTTCTCTGTACTACAATAATATCAGTCTGTAAATCCTGACAGGTTGGGGGCACTAGCGACCGCCAAGATAAAAATAAAGCTTAACATGCTTAATAGCTGACATTGTGGGAAGTTACTTAGGAAAAGTATACAGTGGAGCAAGCAAACATCTCTCACTCTCAAAATCAAGTCTAAAAAGTAGTGACTGCACTAAGCCCCGCCCCCTTTACCAGAGTGCCCTTCCTTTAGTGTGATTTGAGTATAATTTAAGTTGTATATTTTTGCATTTCCACTTTAATATTGTTGTTAGTTCATATATGTATGATGGTACAATAATTATATTACTGTTTGTACAAGAAGTATGTTATTGACAAGGCACCACTTCAGAAAATTCCATTTTGAACAACTGCTTCTTTTAATGGTATGGTATAAAGATTTTCTATCAATTTGTTTTCTCTACATGCTGCAGCCCTCGAATATGTATTGGGTGCATTGTTAAGCCATTAGGCTTTTGTGTCTTAGTTTGTTGTGTTGGATGATGGCAACAGAGAGGATATAGGCCCAATTATTTAATACTGAGCGAATATTCTGTGAGATGTCAAATACATGTATAACACAAACTACAGTAGGCATATAAGACTATAAGATGTTAGCCAACCATGATTAAAAAAAACTAGCCTACTGTTAGATGTTATAGCCTACTTCTTGTTAAGAATAACCTATGATAAAATTACGTTCTATCAAACTACAGGGGTCCTTGGTGACATCACTGACATCACTTTTTTCCCCAGAAAAAGTTATTAAACATTCAGTAGTTTTTTTTTTATATATACTATTCCTTCTTTATTGGACAGAACAGTTAAGAATGAGTGGGAGTGAGATATTTGAACGGATTGAAAAATTCCCACCTGCTGGATTTGAAACCCTGTCTCCAAGAAACTCATGTAGTCCATGAGCTACTGCTTAAGCCACAGTTTCAGGCCATACTGCTAGTAGCTTTAACTCACAGTAGAATAACACATGTTGTATAACACATGTAAAAGGGTGGATGATGTTAAGGTAAATGTGACAATTTATTATGATACGGGAATCAGCTATTGTACATCTAATCGGGGTCTCAAAATCGTTTCCGGATGTAAATGGGAATTAATGCGGAAAGGAAAGGTCTGACAGGCTCAGTGGAAGGGCGGAGAGAAACTCAGGGTTTGTTAAAGAAAACCTGCTAGCAAGCATGTTAGGTTCACAGAGTCAGTTACCATGGTAACTTTCCCTGAGTTATCTTTCTGAAACAGAAAACTTTGAGTTTACGTCATTTCAGGGTTAACAAACTCAGAGTTTTCACTAAACCCGCTTGCTGAAATAGCACCCAGGTCTACAAGTTAAAAAAATGTGTGCGTGTGTGTTCGTGCGTGTGCGCATGTGTACCTATGCACATGTGTACCTATGCACATGTGTGTGGGTATTGATGCACAAGAACAATATCTGTAATGCGGCCTCTTGAATAGGGCCTCACCCTAATCCTCTTTGTGTTGGCAGTATAAGCTCCATGGCTCATCTCCCATCACATTTTACCTCCATCCCCAACCTCTGTCATAAATCTGCACCGTAATCCAAAAGATTAGTCACCAGTCTCCTCCTTTTCATTCCTGCCGCTTGGCCTGTTATGGGTGTAGAGATTATTAGAATGGTGTTCTATTGATGCAGAGCAATTTCCAAATGGAAAGAAAAGGAGCTTTGTTTCGAGGTTGGTGCCTGAAGTCTGTAGGGATTAATGTGTTTATTATCTAATGGGATGTGTGCATAAAGATGTTACACTTTTAAGAATAGACAGCCATTTTATTGTATTGCCATAAGCATGTTTTATCCATTTGCATTAAAATATCCTCACTTTACATGAACAAACTTTTAAAGCATTATTGTGCGATCACTTCGAAACTTTTGCCTGTTTGTCAAAAACTTTAATGTGTCCAGTTTGGTACCATAGAAGGGTAGTATGGAGGATTATGGGTAATGTGTTATTAAAATGACATTTTAAATAGCAAACTCAATGTGAAGTTTTGCCAGTTAACCTGCTTCTATTACTGTAACAGTGAGAGTTCTGTGAAGGACGTTTACAGGCTGTATATAATAATGAATAATTCTACTGTATTTATTATTAATGCTGCCACGGGTTTCTCTTCAATGAGGGAGAGGAAAACCTTGGACACACACGCACAAACACACACACAAACAAATGTGTACACACAAACACACACATACAAATGCAGACACACACACACACACACATACAAATGCACGCACACACACAAAAACACACACACAAACAAATGTGTACACACAAACACACACACACACACACAAATGCACGCTCACACACACACACACACATACAAATGCACGCACACACACACACACACACACACATACAAATGCACGCACACACACACAAAAACACACACACAAACAAATGTGTATACACAAACACACACACACACACACACTCACACACACAAAAAAATGTGTACACACACATACAAAAACACACACACACGCACACACACAAACGCACGCAAGGAGCCCTGGGAGAGGTCTCATCGGGTGATAGGCCATGTCACCGAAAATCCAGGCATTACTCAGAGCCCATCCCAAGGCCAGCCATCCGTGCAGCACTGTGTCTGAGATGAGTTCTCCATTCTAGAATGTCATCAGCATCAGCTGTGTGAACGCCTCATCATATCTCTCTCTCTCTCTCTCTCTCTCTCTCTCTCTCTCTCTCTCTCTCTCTCTGTGTGTGTGTGGAAGCCTCTCTCGCTTTTCTCTTTCATGCTCTCTTGGTTTCGTGTCCCATCTCGCTCTGGGTTCAGCTCCGTTCCATTCACTGGCTGTGTGTCCAGACATTTACCTTGGCTGGCGCTCAGAGTGCAGCCATTGGTTTGCCTTTGTTTGTCCACCACTCAAACTGACGGGAACTGCGCTGACTTACATTCGCCCGTGGGCCAGGCCGTTTAAGGAAACTATCAATCTAGCATATGAAGAGCAAAGCCACTTATTAAATAGCCATACTCCTCTCTCTCTCTCTCTCTCTCTCTCTCTGTCTCTGTCTCTCTCTCTCTCTCTTTCTCATTCCTTCCTTTACCGCCAATTCAACATTCTTTTTTTTCCCTCTGCAGAGAATACAGGAAGTATGTGAACAAAAATGATGACATGTAGTTTAGGGTTTCCTGTGGTCTGAGACTTATGAAATAAGCAGTTTACTCTTTTCTCTGTGGTGTGTGAGCAGTGACTTATAGGTGGGCACAGCAGATTATGACCTAGCTTGTTGA
Source organism: Amblyopsis hoosieri (assembly GCA_027564755.1). Lineage (NCBI taxonomy): Eukaryota > Metazoa > Chordata > Actinopteri > Percopsiformes > Amblyopsidae > Amblyopsis > Amblyopsis hoosieri. The sequence goes on from JAODUE010017864.1 coordinate 19,338, forward strand.
GGTCCCTCACTTTTCCCCCCAAAATTACGAGAAGCTCTCTTGTTCTTCCTCCCCTTTCATTATGTAGTCAAAGGCTTGGCAAACGCTCCAGTATTGCCTTGCCAGTCACCCACTTATTCATTCACGCCCGCTTGGCTGTGGTATGAAGAAGGGATTAAAATGTACTTGCTCCTTAATGCATTTGACCTTTCCTCTCTTCGGGGGAGTGTCTGTTCTACCTTTCTTTTCTGTCTGTCTGGGAACTGCGCTCTCCCCTACTCTCTGGGTATTGTCCTCTCCACCCTCTGTGTCTTTCTTCCAGTCTGGCCTTTGTGTCCCTAACAGTCTCTTTTGTGACACAGTAGCGAGACAAAGCTTTGCGTGGGCGGTGACATGACAGTTTATAGACTACACAGAACTGTCGCCACACACGCTTTGAGGCCCTTGTCGCTTTGCCTCGGATGAGCGAGCTCACTTCCTGGTGAGGACGGCCGACAAATAGAAGGCTCACTTTGTTTGTGCTGGGAAGAGCTTTGGTCTTACAAAATCAATGTTGTTAATTTTGTTTTAAATTGTATGTGTGGTTGGTTGATTGTGCGCCATTCAAATCCATGTTGAATTTGCTCAAATGTTACAGTTCTGGTAAATACAGTGCGTGTAATCAAAGATTTCTGAAAACAAACTAGATGCTGTAAGTGACATTTATTTGAAAGCAATATTAGCCAATACATCTGCGTACTGGCTGGAGGTTGTTTGCTACTTGAACCATTGTCTTCTGCCAGGAAGCATTTGACATTGTTGACAGTTTGCTGCTGATTCCTGCGGCATAGCTCTGGATGGATGGGTAAAGGATACTGTGTGTGGTCAAGCAAGACTCCATGTTCATAGAATGGAAATGCCGCCCGTTCTTTGGGGAGCTGAACCAGCCAGTCACTGACATGTGCTTTACTTTTATGTCTGTAAAACCAATCACTGCTGTAACATGGTCCATATGCAATTATGGAAAATACAGATTCAAAGATGTGGCCAAATTGTGGGCCTTGGGGAATTAAGAGTTGCTCCCAAATTATTCTGCTGTGATAGTTGGTGTAATGACCATAGTCATACGGTAATCACTCCTTTTTACAAACCAATTTCCTGGCCGGATTTGTCACTTTAACATTTCCACTTCCCTCTCATGCTTGTGAGATAGTAAACTCACAGTCTATTATGTGATATTATACCTCTACGATAGTGTGTACGGTAAGCTTTTGGTTGAAAAACAACTCTAGCGTGTCAGACTGTCTGGGTCCTTCTGTAAAAGCAGTTAACCAAGGATACCTTCAGCTACAGTCTATCTGCTAGAAGCTATCGCTTGAGGATCGTCTCAAATCCCCCTTAACAGGGGCTCAGTGAGTGAAGTCACATACCTTGTGCTGATGGTGTGATGGGTTTCAGCGCCATTCTTCAGGTTGTTCTCTAAAAGCAGTTTATTAAAAGGAAAGCTGGTTACAGAAGATATCTTTTTGTCAACGGTCATTTGCAAAAAAACATTTGTAGTGGCTTTATTTTTTTTAGTCTAAATACTGTCTTAAATAAATCCCGCTTTTCTCCTTAGGAAATGCACTATTGTTCAACTGTGTGAATTGCGGCTGTAGGCCCACTGGTTGGTAAAGGCCAGGCTTTGCAGACAGAGATTAAATGCAGTATGTACAGTAAAATCCATTAATTTTAGCATGAAATGATTTGTCTCTTTTTATTCAAGACTTTTAAAGACTGTCCAGTCAGACAGACCTGAGGCAGAACATTATGTTCATAAATATGAGAACAAATAGTTCCTCGGTTGACATTTAGATATGTTGCAACTGTTCAGCAACCGGAACATTTATTTCAGAACACTCAACACTAAGAACTGACCTGACTAATAAAAGAAACGCTGAATTGGCTGCTGGGCTGTCGTAATAACACTAGACAGTCAATTAAAAGGGATTAGCATGGCCCCCAATCAACAGACAATCTCCTCACGCTTTAATGATTATGAAATGTAATCAACACACCTACGCTGTCCATTGAATCGACCAAATAGGCGTGCGCGTGCACTCACACACAAACACACACATGCAGGCACGCACACACTAGGATATACTGTAAACACACAGTTGTAGTTTTTCCAGATAATTTCTGCATGAAAATGTTTTGTGAAATGTGTGAAATGTCAACGTTACAATTTTCGACCTAAAACAAATATACAAATAATACTAATAATGATGATAATATGATGATATATAAAATGATTCATATAGCATGCTGTTGAAGTCAGTTGCAACCCTCAATTGAGTCATTGCTCCCACAGAATTCCAAAAGTAGTTTATGTTTGGTCAAACCAAAACAAAGTTTAGACCTATCACCTATGCAGAGATAAATCAAGGCATGTACTGTAGCTTTACAGTACGAACACAATGCAAACCAAGCTCTCGTTATTATTATTATATTATATTTAACTATCGACAATTCTTTCTAGTCTAACCCCCACCCCCCCCTGTTCCTTCTCATCTGTTATGACCATTAGTTTTCTCCTAAGTATAACGTGCTGGGAAACTACTTAGTGAAGCCAGGAGTTCAGCAGGAAAGGGGAGTACATGTTATTGTCGGACAGATTAAAGCGAGAAGGAGAGAAGGCCTCGATACCGTCGCCGCGGTGACCCGTAACCACGGAGACGTTGGCTAATGTAGCGCGGCCTGTCGGTTATTTTAACACTAGCTGCCCTCTACACAGTCAACCCCCAGAACGCTCTATTAAATACTCACGCTGGAAGCGGACTCTTGGCGTTTGAATTTACTAGAGCAGGTTACTGTATTTGTTATATTTGTTGTGTGTGTGTGTTCCACACTCCTGAGTCAGTCTTTTGCATTCACACAAAATCTAATTGCCAGAATCCACATACGGTGTATCTGCTGGCCATTTATGTATGACATGTAGGATTTAAAAGAAATCTAGAAAATCAATCAATTATTGATGAAGAGATTAAAATATTACTTTTTTCTGTATAGGGTTGCCACCTTGAATTTGGAAAAATGAGAGACACCTTTGTTTGCAGTCGGGAGACAAATGTAAAGGGGTGGGGGCCCGGGATCCCGTAGCCCAAAAGATTTGGAGATGCAAACACTCATTTCCCACATTCTGGTGATTTTTTTATGTACCAATTTGTGCTTTTTATGCATTATTTTTAAAGCCCTCTGCTACATTCAACATGAATTATCAATTATTACTGAACAGAAATATAAATATACCTTCACTTTTGTTTTTGCTCCCATTTCTACATGAGTTGAGATATAATAGGCATAGGGTGCATGCACAAAAAATGTTTAAAATTGGTTAAAAATATGTAGGCTACTTCACGTTTGACAAGATAATACATTCGCCTGACATACAGTATTACATGTGTTTACTAATTAGGGCTGCACAACTTAAAATTATTATGCCCATTAGCATTAACAGGTCTATTATTAGTAAGAAAGTAAGTATAATTTATTTATATAGCGCTTTTCACAGACATGAGTCACAAAGTACTTTACAATAAAAGCAATAAAATACAGATAAAGTTAAAAAAACTGTACACAGTAGCCTATTACAACACTATAAACAATAAATACTACACAATAACAATAATATAAACATAGTATCTCTTAGGCAATTAGGGGTTTTACCAAGCCCGTACAAGATATTGGTCCAGGCGAATGCGGACTTCACAGGCTAAACTGACATTAACTGCTTGATTTAGTGAGGTTTGCAGGCGTCCAAGGGGCCGACAATCCGTTTTTTATGTGCAGTGTCTCTGTAGGCTGTTCGTACAGCCATTTATTTTACTTGAGCTGGGGGGTAACGTTATTTCTTGCCGACATTTTTAAAAGCCTGTGCATGGCGTGTCTGAGTCTTCCGTAACCAGGGCAACGATGAAGTTGAGTGACCGAATCACTTCTCTGCTAGGTCTCGTGAAACTCATCCAGTTTTATTAATTCTCAGGTCATTCCAAGCATAGACGTAGTGTTTGCATTCAAGTACTGTAAGTTGTGCACGAAAATACGGGACAAATTGCATCCCGTATTAACTGTGTGTTTTATTGTTCAATAAAGGACAATCCCGTATTTTACGTGACGGGTGGCAACCCTAGTTCTGTATTACAACATCAGAGTAATGTATACCTGCTCTCTTTCTTCTTAAAAAGAGGCAGGTAAGTACTGAAATTGTCAAAAATGGTGTAGGCTGGCTCAGCACTAGGTCAGAGCTGCTGAGTGGTTTTGATGTTTCCTTGTGTGCCTTATGCCTTATGCCTTACACTAGATGATCCTGAAATCTTGCATATCTCCCGGTGTACAGTATAGTATAAACAAACATGGTGAAAACCTGAAAAGGCAGTGGACAAAATCGTGGAGACGGCATGAAAATGTAAATAATATTTTGTGATTACATGTGTAATTGTTGGTATCACTTTACTGTGAGGCTCTCAATTGACTATCGTCTTTCCCACGTGACAATCAACTGCTAGCGTACTCGACTGTCCTCAGTCAACACAGGATTATGTATTGTAAATATTGAACATGTTTAATATTTGTGACCTCAGATCAGTGACGCCTCCCTCTTACTGTAACATACCCCACAGCACATGATAATCAATCGGTAGAGCCATCAACGATAAAGACCTTTATTGACCAGCATCGGAAGGGGGAAATCGGTCATAGAATCGGGTTAATTATCCTACAGTATGTACCCGGCATTAGTGGTTTGAGTCCAGGTTCTTATACAGTATAAACTCACTGTTCCCTTACCTTTTAAAAAGAAGGAATGATCCTTCTTTCATTTTTTACATTATTTCCTTCCTTCCTTCCTTCCTTCCTTCCTTCCTTCCTTCCTTCCTTCCCTGTTCATTATATCTTCCAGAGGGAATAGCTGGCTTCTTCAATGTTCCTACCCTGCACGATCCTCTCACGCACATATTTACCGTTCCAAAGCCCTGTGGTGACTCACTTGCCATTCCATCCGACTCCATTCACATTAACAACCCTCAGGCATCAGATAACCTATAACGTATATATTTCGGTAATCTGTAATAAAAGACATTTGGAAGGCAACCTCCCAGATCTTATTTCGTGTGTCTGCCAATCTTGCATTCTTATCCTTTAAACCATGAAGTTAAAACCTTCACATCTTGGTAAAATATGAACATGATAAAGTTGCTGTACATATTCTCCCCTACAGGGGATCATTAGACTTTGTTGTAATGATCGTCAACTTGGGGAAAATAGTTTTTCCTTTATAGTGTTGAAACCCAAGGACTTCTGTACCTCCCCTCACATTTGACACATGCTCGTCTGCTATCCATTCATCTACCAACCACCTGCACACATTTGTCCAGGGAGGCCCTGTCACCATTAATCCTCCACTAGCATCTCTGGAACCCTTTGCCTCCCAGTGAGGAGTATGAACAGAGTGGGATGCAGTGCTCACAATGGACCAAAATGATGTATGGAAATAGAACCCCCCATTCACCCCACAAAAAAATAAAAATAAAAAAGATTTATAAATATTAATAAGATAAATCAAGGCAGGTGTAATAAATAAAATT
>JAODUE010017875.1:0-24918 GCA_027564755.1 Amblyopsis hoosieri
TTGTCACATGAAAAGATATGCTCACATATTTGCAAATATGTGAGGGGTGTACTCACTTTTGTGAGATACTGTACATGCCTCTAACTGAATACAAAGGAAACTTAAAGGTACACGCCTTTATTTGTGTCCGTAATTGCCCTTGATGTTGAAACCAGTGTTAGTCCTGCCTGCGTGAATACTGAATAGGAACACAGACAAAGTGGTGCAGACTGCATACAACAACAATAGCCTTAGCAATGCCTTTCCCATGTGTGGGGCAGAGTTTCGGAGGGAGCACCCTTTGGCATGGAAGGGAGAGGTGTTTATCTTTTTACTAGAGTTCGAATTTAGCACGCTTTCTCGAGAATGACTTACTAGACCTTAAAGCTAGTGTTGAGGGTAGCACACTAGGAAATACATACCAGATGATAATATAATGACACATGTTGCACTACTAGTGTAGACTGTGTAGCACATATCATTCAGGGCTTAAAGGCCAATTATAGTAAATGTAACTTCACCTGTGTTTGCCATGTACAGAGTAGAGCCACATGGGCACTCAGCCACAGCCACAATGAGGGGCTCAGAGACACACCATTAAGGCAGGGCCAAAGGGAATACAATTTAACAGGAACAAAGAGACACCAGGAGCCGTACTCTCAATTTGGTGACGTGAAGTAAATGCAGTGGTTGTTGGTAATCGTGCTGACGGCCTGTGAAATACTGAAATGACTTACAAAGTGCTGGCTCCCAAAGCTATTACCATAGGGTCGGCGGTGGGATGGGGGAAAGCTACACATCAGAGAGAGGAGTGTGCCTGATTGAAAGCTTATTTGGGACAAAATGGGGTTCCTCCCAGAGACCTGGCTGGGTTTCAGCCCATCGCTTATTTTGTTCAGTTGACACCCATCGCCTTCAGACATCAAACGTTCCCCTCCTGCTTCCGCCAGCCCAATATGCATTTTTGCATATTGGGCATATATTTGCATTTATTGTTTATAGGCATGCTTTTGCCTTGCATTTGAACTACAATAAAGAGAGCATAGGTTTCAGGCAAACAGCGCTGAATTTAGGTCAAATATTTCCTTTACTATGTTCAAAAAATAGATCTAAAATAAAACTACTATGGGTCGGGTTGTCTTTCAAGACAAAGGTTTCTGCTGACAAAGGATGCGGAGATAGGGTTGCACTACAACAGATACGGCCTTGCGTGTTTGTTTCTTCCTGTGTGCATTATGTAAACTGATGCATGAGAATGTCTATAAGTAAAAAAGGAATGTCTCTGCACGTGAGAATGAAGACCCGGGCTTCAGACTCGATCTGTGCATATGCATGCTGCACACCTGTAAGCTCTCTCTCATATTTGCTACAAACAGTGTCTTGGTTCATCTGTGTTTTGTTTAGTCTGACAAAGGCATGTTTAATGTCCAATGAATTAGCCTACAGATCAAACGGGTCCTAAAAGCAATGAAGATCATTCTCAGGGACTAGCTTCAAATACAGTGCATGATCTTTGACTAAATTGTGACCACTTCACAGTGTTTTGTCTTTGATTATGTAAAACGCTAAGAAATCATGTTTTATTAATCACTCGAGGCATGATACATTATTTTTGAACAATTGATCCCTTCATGATATACTAGGCCCTACAGTTAAATAGATAATTTGCTGTTCAAAGCTCACCCATATAGGTAACCTCTCATCTAAAGTGGTTAGTTGAGCTATGCTATGGCTAAAGCTCTTTTTTTTAAGCCATAATATATTCAAGCACTGACACTTTTGTCTTCATTTATGCCCTGCCTGTTTCTGAATATGTGTCCAAGTAACGTAAATTATCCGATTGCACAGATGATCGGTGGCCGACCATTTCAGCAAGTTGCTGCATCTTGTTGCTAAGTACTCGCAAAATAAACAATGTAGCCTGTATTCTAATTGTCACAGTGTCATGAAATATAGGGTGGGTACTGGGTACAAATGTTCTAAGGGTTAGGACATTTCTCATTTACAAATGAAAAGATATATCCATGGCAGCTGTTATGGAGTCCATTGACAATATTTTAAGCACTCCAGCTGTGGTCGTAATGTGTTGATTCCAGAGAAGAGATTGTAATCGCGCAATCGTAAACAGATGCAGAGGAGCTGGGGTCTGGCGTCACTACTGTCAGCATCGTTACACTGCTGGATCAGAAAAAAAATAGCCTACTTATCGGAAGATGGTAGCGAAACAAAGGATCCGCATGGCAAACGAAAAGCACAGCAAAAACATCACGCAGAGAGGCAACGTCGCGAAGACTGGTGAGATCTCAAAGGCTAAAATCGTTAATGATCGCTTTATGTTAACATGACATGGATATTTTCGCCAATCCCACTAGCCTTCTACCCTTAAAAATAATATGAGATTTTCGTTTTCATTTAGCCTATCTATGTGCTGCTGGCTCACGGTGAAGACATGATGTGACCGACCATACGTCGGCTATTTTATCCTCATGCTATGCATGTAATAAGTAGGCAAATTAGGCACATTTAGTTATAATTAACGTTTCACACCTTGTGTGTGGTGCAGTGTTGGTTAGCATGATGATTTCACATGCCATATAGCACATATCCAGCTGTCAATATCCTTAGGGCCAGATCTGTTATGTCACAGGTGTAGCAGCACAGTAGGGAATTGGAACCGTGGTAAAGGCAGTTTTGCTAATTGCATTACTGTTTAGGCTTCTTTCTGTGGAACATGGAACATTCGTTTTTAGAGATCTTTGATAATCAAAGCCTATCCTGTGCAGACTATTCTGACACATAGGTATTCTACACTCACAAAACAAACACGCTTTGTTTATCGTAGCAATAGTACCTTGCAGCAACTTTTACTCTTGAGATCAGAGAGAGTTGTGTGGCACACCAACCACTATAAAAACATCTCATAACGTAATTGTATAGCCTACCTCCTCAGTATAGGCAAACACGGGGGCAGTTTGAGTGGATGATATCATATTGTGGTTACGATGGTGGCCCTTGAATTGGTTTAGACTGCCTATTTTCTCCCATTTCTTTCCATACACGCAGCTGTATGCTCAACCCTGAGACGAATATGCTTGCCGTGCAGATTCAAGGTCGTAATTACTATATGGTTTACCCAGTAGAACCACAGCGTTATTATGAGGGGGTTTGACACTGTCCTAAAAGCTTACTACTGGAAAAACATGTCTTCCTTTGGCCCAGTGTGCTATTTAAGGTCAAGAGGCAACAAGAGGGACAGAAAGTGTTCTGTAGGTTGCAGATTAACAACAAGGTTCCACTTTCTTGCCAGACTTGTTTATCCCCTTTTATAAAATAAAATATAAACCAATTGCTGTATCATGAAATCAAGTGCACATCATCAGACATGGGCACATTTCTGCCATATTGATGAAGCAGTACTCACATTTGTTATGTCCCTTACCCCCCACCATAGCGACCACAAGAGGAAAGGTATCCAGTGGGGCCCTGGCTGCTGGCACTCTTTGTATTTGTTGTATGTGGCTCAGGTAAATTACTGTAGATAATTATATATATGTGCGAGTGTGTGCGTGCAAAGAGGAAGAGATACGGATGTATTTGTTTTGTTAGTGTTTTGCAGGGGGTTCCATACTTAAATAGTCTATATTCTCATTCTGTAATACGTCCAAGCTTATATTGTGTGGACATAATTACCTGACTCTGGGTGGGTTTCCATTTCTAATCAATACAGATGTTGCCTGATTAGGCCACTAAGTTACAAGTAGCTGTCCCATACACAAAGGCCACTACTCTGAGGAAGACGCCAATATATGCGTCAAGATGTCAGTTCGAGTGTCGACTTTCTTCTAGCTTTAGTGTCTAGTACTTTGTTTGTGATTTTTGTCACTGTTGATGTTGAGCACCTCTCATATTCTTTGTTTGCTGATGTGCATAGCCCAATTTTAACCTTGCCTTTCCAAAATAACTCACAAAATAATTTACAGTTCCTGGTTTAGAAGACTACTAGGATGTTTGGAAGTCAATGTCTATTTAGAAGGGTTTACTTACCTCTCTCCGTCTCTACAGCCATATTCCAGATCATCCAGAGTATCCGCATGGGAATGTAATCAGAGGAAGGCCTTCTTGTGCGCACACACCTCCCCACATGAGCCAAGGGAGGTACACATATACGTCCCTGAACCCCAGCTTCAGATGCTGGGAATTTAAGAGGAGGGCTTTTGAAACACTCTTGTATAGAGGACTCTTCTCGTTATACAGCTACTCTTCAGCTCCCAGGCTTCGCTGATCAGTGTTTCCATTGTTGCACGCTGTGATACAGAGAGCTTTTATATGGACAGCTGAAACCAATAGCTGAAGAAAGTGTCTTCTTTTTTTTGTCTCCTGTTGTATGCATAGTATGTGAGTGCAATGCCATTAATACACCACTTTCCAAATTATGAAAATTGAAACTAAGTGTCATAAACGTTAAATATTTAGTTTTTCCAATTAAACTCATGCACTGTATTGGGTGTATGGGCCTGTGATAATTAGTTTGCCAGACATTGAGAAAGACATTGCACGTTATTAAGCAGGCCACAGGTTTCAAGCAATATGGGAAAGAAAAAGGATCTCGCTGCTGCGGAAAAGCGCCAAATAGCTCAATGCCTTGGAGAAGGTATGAAAACATTAGATATTTCACGAAAACTTAAGCGTGATCATCGTACTGTAAAGAGATTTGTGGCTGATTCAGAGGCTGACAGGTTTGTGCAGATAAAGGCATAATGAGGAAGGTTACTGCCAGACAAATTAATCGGATTATGAGAGCAGCTGCTAAACTGCCATTACAAAGCAGCAAACGGGTATTTGAAGCTGCTGGTGCCTCTGGAGTCCCACGAAACTGAAGGTGTAGGATCCTTCAGAGACTTGCAGTTGTGCATAAACCTACTATTCGGCCACCCCTAACCAATGCTCACAAGCAGAAACGGTTGCAGTGGGCCCAAAAATACATGAAGACTAATTTTCAAACAGTCTTGTTTACCGATGAGTGCCATGCAACCCTGGATGGTCCAGATGGATGGAGTAGTGGATGGTTGGTTGATGGCCACCATGTCCCAATAAGGCTACGTCAGCAAGGAGGTGGCGGAGTAATGTTTTGGGTCGGAATCATGGGAAGAGAGCTGGTAGGCCCCTTTAGGGTCCCTGCAGGTGTGAAAATGACCTCGGCAAAGTATATAGTTTCTGACTGATTACTTTCTTCCATGGTACAAGAATAATAACCATGCCTTCCATAGCAAAATCATCTTCATGTATGACAATGCACCATCTCATGCTGCAAAGAATACCTCTGTGTCATTGGCTGCTATCGGCATAAAAGGAGAAACTCATGGTGTGACCCCCCTCCTCCCCTGACCTCAACCCCATTGAGAACCTTTTGAGCATCCTCAAGCAAAAGATCTATGAGGGTGGGAGGCAGTTCGCATCAAAACAGCAGCTCTGGGAGGCTATTCTGACATCATGCAAAGAAATTCAAGCAGAAACTCAATAAACTCACAAGTTCAATGGATGCAAGAATTGTTAAGGTGTTATCAAATAAGGGGCCCTATGTTAACATGTAACTTGCCCTGTTAATATGCGTTTAAATGAAATATCTTTTGATTTCAGTAAATATGACCTAATGCTGCAAGTTCAACAAATTAGAATTTTCAGTTCTTTACGACCTAGAAAATATTTTGCAGCTCTTTTGTGCATAATAATTTGGAACAGTGAATTTCTTTAATTTTTGGTTGGAAAAAAATGTTTTGTCGTTTGTGAAAATTTAAATTTGACTTATACCCTAACAGTTGATGACTTGAAAATGATAGCGACTGTCATTGTCATTTGCATCAACTATTTAGGAAAATTAAAAATTTAAAATGCGTAATAATTTGGAACGCGGAGTATGTATGAGCCGTCAACTATGGGACTTTTAACTTTGCCAATACCTTTTAAAATAAAAGTGGCACATTTAGGAATTGGGTTGGTTTTACTACTTTATTTCAGTGTAACATATGCAGTGTTGGTTCTGGAATGAAGCAGGTGTAGTAAGCAATACAGCCTACTGCCTAGTGTAGCCTGGCCTGGCTAAGTACTTGTTTGGCACACACACGGTAAGGTCATCTACGCAAGGTGCCATCCAACCAACCACCAGGCGCAATTAGGGTTAGGTGTCTTGCTCAGGTACTGTGAGCCTGCAACATCCACAATAACCTGTCACCGACTCAACCCGCTCTACTCAGAGTATTGTTAACCAAGTGGTGCCGACTATGTTGTATAGTAATCATTAACTACTCTGCTGGAGTGACCCCACATGTGAACACAAGCTAGACATGTAGTCGTGCTGATCAATGTCACCATTAACAACCAATCAGAAAAGTTGATGGGGGGGGGGCCTCAAATATTCTTCCTCACAAGTTTTTATTGAAAGTTGTGAAGTGCAGCTGTCAAGTGCAATTGTGTAATGTAAGTTACAATTTATATTCTGCTTTTGAGGAAACATGCACAGAACATGAGCATACAACTAATACATAGAATGTAAAACAAAAAGAAAGTTGTCTTGGTGGTGTAAGTTTCGAGAATGCGATCAAGTTCACAGCAAAAAAAAAAAAGGAAAATAAAAGTGAACAACATTTGTATACTAATGTTGTGGCAAGAGATATGAATAGTTATTGCAAGTCTATTTTTTTTGTTGAAAATTAAATTACCTTAACTTGTGTAACTGTCCTCCACAACCTTGAAATACAGCATTAAAGATATGACTGCCAGGCCAAGCAAGTTCAGCTCGTCAGCAGCCCACCCATTCAAGTATGTGTCTGTTTTCCTTCTTCCCCCGCTACTTTACACAGACTCACACTTTACAGAAATATACATCAGCTTTTGTCCAAACTTGGGTTTTGAAAAAAGAAAACGATAATTCAGCTTAGCCCAATGTCTCAACCCTGCTTGAGAATATTTAATTCAACATGCCACTGCAGGGCTGAGAAAACAGCCACGATGAGCCTCGTCCTTGGCAAATGAGGGGGCTCTACGCATAAATACTTAAAATATAATATTACTATCTTCTCCTTTATAAACCATGTTTTTTTCTGGTCCCCTTTAATGCCAAGTCAAAATATTGTGTTGCATTAGAAACCGCCTGTTCCCCGCTCGCTCTACATTGCTGCGCCCCATGCCAGATGGGGAAATTGTGATTATAGAACAGTAAATGCTCATATTCTCCCATTTCATCACTGAGAAAGCAGTTCTCTCCCACATCTCTCGATCTATAACTTAAACATCTAGCCTTGGGAGATAACTGCTTTTATTTACACTATATGATTCAGCAAAGCATGGTGACAACCAATACAATCCTCAACACATCCTTAAGATATCACCACCATCAATGAAATCGACATCACTTGAAATCCATTGACATAGGCACGGTGATATTCTTTATCCGTAGTCAACTGTAACGTCCCCACTGCTCGGTGCTATTTTATCTTCACAAGACATTCAAGTCGATATGTCCAAGGGTTATTTGGCAAATGTTCATTCATTCATTCCTCCATCACAAACCCCCTCCCCCCCAACTCAGCCAATCGCCTCCACCCCCACCAATCGTCTCCGAACACCGCCCTTCTGAGGGTTGAACATGTGCAAATTCTTGTCTTAACAGCACAGCCTCTTGCTATAAAAGGCATGGTTTGGCTCTGCTGCTATAGCAACATTCAGAAACAAATCAGTCTGCTGCCCGGGTTGGACCCCGCCGCCCCTCACTGGGCGAGAGGGGGGACGGCTGGTGCTACGCAGAGGGGCCAGAGCTGTGGGAGACTGGGTGGGCTTGGGGCGCTGTGCTCTGGGGCCCTGGGGCGGCAGTGGAGGCCGGAGGGGAGCTCGTCTGGACCTGGGCCTGGAACTGGGCCATCTGCTCTGGGCTGGCCAAGGTCTTCAGCAGGGTGTTCTCCTGCTCCAGCTGAGAATTGCGCTCAATCAGCTCCTTGATCTGCTCCTTCAGCACCTCCACCTCTTCACGCACTGCATACATCAGGTGGCTCTTGACCAGGTCCTGGAAGACACACACACACACACACAGGAAGAACATTGGTTTAAATTAATCCTCAATAAATAAATAAACGCTTGAAAAATACGCCAAAATAGTAACATTGTTCTGCTTGGTTAGGTGCCAATGTTGCTCTTTTTGCAGCAATATTACTTAACCTTGTAAAATAACAGTTTGCCATAATTGCAACATACCATGTCTTGTAGAATTATTTCGTAACATTAGATAGACAAAAGTTTTTATACATTGTCAAAATAAATGGTTTGGATTAAAGAGAAAGGCTAACAGCAGAATGTATCCTCTTCCCTTGATTGTGTTACTGTCATCCAGTAATTCCAACAAGGGGCCTGCCCATTCAATAATCCCAGCCAATCAGAAATAGAGATATTTTTAATCAAGGGCCCAAGCTTAACAGCTTGCCTGGCAACAATTCCAAGTTATGAGAAAACTGAGTGAGGGTCCTGAATCCAGAATTTTAAAATGTTTCGTATTAAGTTCATTTATATACACTAAATAAGTTGTTTTTGGTATAAGTTTGAACAATTTACTTAGGGTGGTATGTGCGCGCACAAACAAGTTTTGTACATATTTAGCATATGTACAATGTAAAAATCTGAATGCTGATTATATGCAGTTAGCGCGATGGCAAGTGATGCAACAGCGACAAAATAATTAAACCAGATTGAAACAGTAACATAGTATTAAGTGACTGACAGGTACCTGTAACTTTTTTCTCATGCATGCATCATCGTTTATGAACAAAATGTGATTGACAAAAAGGTAATACATCATTATGATGCATTATTATTGTATTATTGATTGAAAATGTTTCACAACATGTAAATAAAGGCAACCTTACCATTGCTTGTTCAATCTTGTTGTCTATGGCCACAACACTGGCTCCTGAAGAACTGTAAAAGATAAATTACAAATTATAATAGTGATACATTTTCATTTAAGGACTTTCTGCTTTCTATTAATATTAACATTATGCAATTACACATTTCTTTAATATCATGATGAAAACGAAATATTCAACAAAAACTACTAGTAAACCAACACTGCTAACTATCAACAACTGTATCATCAATACTGTAGTAGTGTATAACATAATAAAGCACGAATAAAGATGAGCCAAGATTGCATCACACACACACACACACACACAAGCTCTGATTCTAGAGAATAACATGATTTTATACTACTTATAAACATCACCATTAACCCATAATGATAATAATATACAGTATCGTATGTTACTGGAAAATATATCCTCCAAAGCACTGGGGAAAGAATGCGTATAACGGCATCAAAGAGGATTCCCCCGCAAATTATGCATACGAGATATTTACCCATTGCCAATCTTGACATGAGAGCTCTCTGCGCCCAATAAAGACGATAGAAAGGATATTGAGAAATCCCTCAACTGGCAAACACCTAGATCCATCGTAACTGTATAGCACGAAGTCATGCTATACCATTCGAAAAAAAGCAAGATTATCCCAAACGAATCTCTTGCCGACAAGCCCGAGCAACGACATCCAAACTCGTTGCGACTGTGGTTTTAAAAAGGGCAGTGACAAAGTCACCATCTAGTCAGAAGGGGTAGCGGTCCGGCACAGCCCATGCAGCAGTCATCACCGCAGCACAAACAAAATCCAAGGTCAGCTCATCTCCGAGTCCGTTCATCAGAAATCTGCAGCCCGGGACAATTTAATAATTTATCCACGAAAAACAGGGGACGGGTGCACGCTATTGGCTGAAGAAGCACGAGATTTGACTTATTTATTTAGCAACGCCCCTACCTGGGGATCAGCTGATATAAATCTGCATAAAGTATGGGTGCGGAAAGGCGGGGGAGGGTGAAACTGGGAAAAACCAGATAAAACTAAATGGACAAGACAGGACTCTGCACTACTCTCAGACGAGATATTCAGGTTAAACCAAAAACGATTACACAAACGTATAAAGACAGAAGTCCATTACAAATATTTAATACAACACAAAATCATAAATACATGCTAGAAATGGTAGAGAACCATTTCTAAGATCAATGCATTGATACACAAAAGCTTTTGGCATTACTAAAATACTAGATGGTGCCCTCTTGTGCTCAATGTATAGAACTGCAAAGAGGTAGCTAACATTTTTGAATGAGGCATCGAGTGACAACATTTTTTTGTTTAAAGATAAAGTGTATAATAACAAGACGATTATTTATAGGAATATAATGGAGTAAATTGAAAATGAATTACTGTCTTGGTTGGGAAGGAACTAGGTCATGGATTGAGCACATGTCACATGATGATCCTTTTTTATAAATCATATATCGAGTCTGTTTTAAAATGTTCTGCTATCTGTTGGTATGGAAATCTCAGCAGCGTCAAGGCTAAAACATCCCTCTCAAAAATTGTTAAAGTCAGCAGCAAAATTAAAGGTGTCCAGCTGAACTTGATCGTGTCTTGTATGCCTTAACATATGGCTTTATTAATAAATCCTCTTCATCCCTATACCAGATTATATGTATTTTCCTCGTAAAAGAATGCCCTACATTAATTGGTGTCATATGAATCCTGTGTCACAAATGTACTTTTGGTATTAAACTGTAGGAAACACTTGTGATATTTTTCAGGTTAAATAATGGATTACACTGGTCCACAGTACATCAAGCTGAAACATAAGAATTAGAAGTTTTGTTTATTTTTTATTTTATTTAGCCTGACAGAAAATTCTTGGCATAACCGAATAATTAATTTGAAATTTTCCCCAACATCAATTAGCTTCTGTAGGTACTTCTACAACATACTGCTTTTTAGTATGCTTTTCCTTGAAATGTGTTCTTGTTCATGTTTTACACAAGAATCGCCAGACCAATTTATCTGTTCAGTATCTTCTTGACACTTTAATCGTTCAGTCTAAGAGATGAGTTGGGATAGCCTGGCTCTCCCAGACTATGCTCTCATCTCAATTTATTTATCTTAGATTACAGTCTGGAAACCCTGATCACATTAGTGTTCGCACAGCTACTCTGCTGGCAGCCCAATCAGCATGGGTTAGTGAGATGAAGTCAAGCGTGTTTCTAAACGGTGGTAGAGCTAGATGAGGCGATCAAACAATAGTAACGCTGGATTGGTTGAGCTCTGTCCAATAGTTTCAAAATGAACCAGAGGTATACGCCAAGTAGGAGGATACGACTGCAAACATTTCCCAATGGAGAGTTCATTCACAAAGTGAATATGGTCTGGTTACACCAGGCTAGAGTTGAGATACAAAGGAAACAAATAGATAAACAATTAGGTGTATTTAAAACAGCAAGCAATTTGAATATTTTATCCTGAATGTCACAGGTGAGACATTACAGTGACATGGGTTTAAAAAATAAAAAATAAAAAGTCCAATGTCACTGGCAGTAAAAATCAGAATATCAGTTCAATTTAAATAATTGACTTACAGAACTGTAGGAGGAATACTAAGTGGTAATAACTACTGACAAGTTATAACTTCCTTCATTGAATTAACTAAATGCATGCGTGGGCTAAAAATACCTGATGTAGGTCTAAGACATTGAATTCTCTCCTGGCTGCATCAGGTTTATGGACAGCCATGTACCAAACTTAACTAATGGGACTAAACCATGTGTGTGTATTAGTGTGGTGTGCAATACATTTCATATTACAAACACGCACACTTTTATTGGCTAATAGGCCCACATCTGAGAATATGGCTGTAGATTTACAATATTCATGTAAGAAAATTTATATAATGCAATGAATAGTAAACTTAAAGACAAACAACCCTTTTAAGCAAAACTATGATGAATGCGCAAACAGAACCTACAAGGACACAGCTAAAATGACACGTCATTCACCAAAGACATCCTCAAGATACACCATACTGTAACAGATGATACAAGGCATTTTTTCAATATAAGTCACCATGTATACACCCTAGCTTGCGACACTTCAAAACTAAAAAAGGTTAATTATTAATCTCAGTTCCTACACGGAACATTTGTATTATTGTAACTGCTCAAACAACTTCCAGGAAACAACTTTGAGCAAATCACAAGTCAGAGACAGACAGACAGACTGACTGACTGACTGACCACAAGCCAAAAGCAAAATGGAACATGACATAATTAGAGGGACTGTTTGCCGAGGTCTTGATAACCAACATATGGATTGGAAATGGTATATCACATAAGATGCAAAGAAACATGCAGGGTAGTTTACATTTTAGCTAATGTGGAGCTCAAGGTTGAAAAATATTGGAGTTAAGCAAGTCCACGTGATGTTGATCGTGCTAAAAGAAGGGACAATGAAATCAATAGAGGGAAACAGTGATGTCTTTCTGGGATCAGAACTGGCACATACACCAGAATGCGACATATTGCATTCATTGACCTCCAGACAATGATGAATACCGCAAAAAGTAAATGGTGGAGATGCAATAGTTTTGAGGAATACAAAAAGGATAACTTGTCTAGAATTAAATACTAAGTCAGACAAAAAATATTTTACCCACGCCACCCAAAACAAATTAGATAGGCAAGAAGAACACGTTTGTTACTGTATTGTACGACAGTACAGTAATGACAACCAATTCCGTAGTGTGTATGACCATAGCCCAGGGGTCCCCAATCCTGGTCCTGGAGAGCTGCTGCCCTGCATGTTTTAGATATCTCCCTGCTCCATCACAACTGATTCAGGTGATAGAATCAGGTGTCCAGGACTGGGCACCCTTGCCATAGCCTTTTACCTGCGGTGACATTACCTACCTGGTAAGATCAGAATGAATACTGCCAGCCTAGCAAACATCTGTTCTTTTATGGTGAACTTCATAAAATAAATAAAAACATTTTAAAGTATACATTGTGCAAACCGTGGGCTGGGAAAATATCAAAATACTTTTAATAACTTAAAAGCACAGGTGCAGTAAAGTAAGGTATTCACACTGCAGGTAGATCAATATAAATTCAGACTGATCGAGATTAAAGACAAAGGGTGGCCTACATTTAGAAAATGCCTAAGTAAACAAAAACTGCATTTAGCAAGATACTGTAAGAGTTAAAAACTGTACTGGACGTTATTCTCAGATCACCTCTGATCCCAGTCGAATGCTGCACTTCCAAGAGGCACCAAAGGGCTTATTGGGAGACTCAGTGCCACATTGATCTCTTCCGGCCTGCTCTTTGACTGGAAGAAAGCTTAGCCAATTAACCAGACTCAAATAGCTACTGTACTGTAGGCCACCAATCACATTCAGGAATGAACCCGACACATACCGACCTTGTGCGTGCACCTCCACTAGGACACGTGCCGGCAGCACACACACACACACACACACACACACACACACACACACACACACACACACACACACACACGACCATCTGGTGACACACCACAGAATCAGAAAATAAAAGCTCTCCACCCCAATGCTAGCGCAGCAGACAAAAGGAGTGAATAAGGAGTACAGAATAACATTGCTGAGGCTGCAATATGGCTACACCTCTGGTGGTTACTATGGCAAATGGAGCTGCTGTTATTCTAAGGCAACCATTCAAAGTGTGTGGAGGGGAAGGACTATTTTTTTCCTTTTACCTCTTGAGATGTTGCTCCAGCTCCCAGAACAATAGCTTCATGTCTATATCGGTATATTGCTGAGACACAGAAGCCCCCCCCCCCGCCCCTCGGCCTCTCATGGAGCCTCTTGTCGTTCAGAGCAGCAGAGCAAAACCGATATGGCAATAAACCTCTCCCTCCCGTTGTGTTTAGTCTCCTTTAGTCTCCCGCTCCTCCTTCACGTTCAGGTCGTGGGTGGATATCCCGAGTGTAAAGTGAAGATTATAGATGGGGTGCTAGGACAACGAGCCAGGTTGGGAGAGTGGCTGTGCGCGTGCACGCTGCGGGTCTCCTTATCCTACTGTAAAGCCTTCTTGTTCACGCGGTTGATGGCGAGCGACGGCAGGGGCAGGGCCGCTATGCGCTGTGACGTCCAGGTCACGTGACCTGAGAGTTACATAAACCGTCGGAGGAGATTAGAATCTGGCCCACTGATTTACTCGTCCCTAGTCTGGCTCTCCACTCACCGTATCGTGCGACCCGTGGTATTGTACAGTACATGGTGTCCACTGTCCACCACACATCAGCGCATGCATTTGTAGCCTCCCGCTATTGTTTCGTTTGTATGGGATTAGAGAGCAGGTTTGTAGGCCAGCGCCCTCTATCCACGGTAACAGGGTGTGGAATCGGGGCCCGTGCTTGAGCAAGGCCTTATCCTGTCACTTCTCATCAGAGGAGCCACTGTGCGGTGGCTTAACGCCTCTGCGGGCACACAGTACGACGTGTACACACACGCAGCCACCCCTGGCTTAGAGACGGACGACTAAGAAGCAACAGGCAGAATGAACACAATGCTGGGGATTTGGACCTGTCCAAACAGCCAGATGCCATGAGTGGTCCGGCATCAGTCACACTCACGGGAGTTCACGGGGCATCGCACACTCTTCATTACAACCGCTCATTCACGATTTACTACATAATATTAAACAGTCACTTATGAGGCTGGACCTCTGACACTAAGGCCTTAATCATCCAACTAAAACACTGGGCAGATATATAAACTGTAGCTGGACACCATTTTTACAATACTATAAAAAGGAAAACAATTATTCCATTTGAGCAGTATCTAGTTTAAAACAATTTTGGTGATAGGAATTTGGTATACAAGATGTAACACCAAACAGTTGCACTTCTTTAAAACTCAAAAAGCATCAAAATGTACATACTACATAACAACCGCAGCCGTAGATGCATTTGTCAATCTATGCTTTAGGCCTACTCCAATTATCAGCTCATAGGACTGGCTGCATCAACCGCTTCAATTGCTCAAGATGCGGTAGGATTGTTTTCATGTCTGCAGGCCTAAGCAGCCAGGATTACCTACAACCCGTACTATCACCATCGATGATATTATGCAGATGCCTGAAAGAGAGCCATGTGTCATTCTGGTTTATAGAGAAACACAATCACAAACAGGCATAGGGCGCAAGGCCTGGCTCATCCCTACATTAAGGGTAAAATAGGCCTATTGAAATGTGGAGTTGAATTGTAAAGGCGTTTGGATGAACTATAGTTTGATAGCATAGTGGGCTGCATAGCCTTTACCAGCAAGCCCTGGGAGTGGCTCCATGCTGGCCCGTGACTATGTAGAACGACAGCGAGGGCTCCGAGTGTGGCAGTGAGTGAGGCAGGAAGGATTGTTGAGTCACTTCAGTTTTGGCCTTCCAACCAGAGAGAGGCGTGGAGAGGTGCCATTGGAGCATTTGGGCTGACGGCAGCAAGTCCTCACACCATATACAACACCGTTCTCTCTCTCTCTCACGCGAGGAAATAGAGGCCAGGCCATTTGCTAATGTGGCCAGAAAGGTCCAGACACAGCGTCTTAACATCTCCACTGTCTCAAAGACTTGTGGGATGCCAGTAGTGTCTTCTACCAAGCAGAAGAAAAGCAATATACAGGGATGGAAATACTGTTTGCTGCTAGAATAGTCAGGTAGAATAACACAAGAGCCATAAGAATATTGCAATTGAAGGAGGCACAAACCACTGATGGGGGAAGGAAGGCAGTGAAGTAAAAAGTTGACCAATATACATATGATGCACAGTATCTTTGCCGTATTTCTTTTTTGAATGTGTGAATGCGAAAATATTAATATTTTTAAAATACTTTTTTCTATAAATAGACAAAATTTGTATAACTAAGAGATTCGCCAAAAGAAAAAGAAAAATGCTTTTAACACATTAGGAAACCGTTAGGACCCGAAATTGAAATCGCACTTAAAATGTGATTAATTGCACAACCCAACCCAGTCAATACAGCAACCTATACAGTACATCTGTGATGTGCCAGTATTGGCCCTCTAATACCACCTGGGCTCTAGTAAGAAGCATGTGAGTGCAGTGTGAGGGTTAGTCCATACTGGGCAGCAGAGGAACTGTATGTGTTGTCAGTTAAACAAGCAGATGGACTCCTGTATGTGTCAAAATGCTCCCTTGATTAAACACAACCGACACAGTACTGTACAGGACGCCCGGCGTTTCTTCCGACACAGATACCATCTGGCTGCCCACACAACATTTGCGCTGACATGAGAAGTCCTCGTGTACGTGCTTGCCAACACGCCCACATTATGCATGCCAGGTTGGACCACACATAAAAACTGTGTGGATCCAACATTATAATAAAGGGGAGGTATGCAGGTATACATTTGTGTAATATGCAAAGAGAAGCCCACATTAAACCTAAGCACACATGTACACAAACATGCTACAGCCAGTCAGCCACCATCACATACAATGTCCAGTGTGGCTTTGCGTGTGTGTGTGATGGAATGCTAGTTATCTTGCTGTCCTTTTACAAGAACAAGAGAGTCATTCATGTCTCAGGCCAGACCACAACAAATCTCTCCCACTAGGTCAGCAGGCATAGCGCGATCTCTACAGTTTTTTCAGCAAGGAGATAGACAGTACATTGACAGATCTGGTTCTGGTCATTAACTATATATAGCAGGAGGATCACTATGTTCGTATTCTGTAGCCGTCTCCCCAGCTGGCATGCCTAGGATTGTGAGCAATATGGGCAACACTCTTTCATTCACCACTGAAGGTGTGACTTTGTTGCAAACAAGGTTAACCTTCCATCATTTGATGATATGAAAGCATGATGAATGCCTGATACATTATATTAGGGCTGTCAATAAAATATTAATACATTTTTTTTTTTTAATATGCTGTTTTCTAATAACAAAAAACAACAAAAAAACTAAACAATGAAAGATGTTCCAGAAACACTCAAAAGAGCATATTCAAACTATGCTCAAAATAAAATCAGTCATAGCAAACTCAAGCCCTAGAAGGAACACGTGATAGCAGAATTTACCAAAATTACCATTACTTAGTAAAACTACAATGGAGTGTGTGATTTAAGTAAAGTTTTTTACTGATTGATGTGATGTGGGTTATACATGCTATATGTAGTGTTATTAACAAGTGTAATAACACTACATATAGCATGTATAAGCCACATCACATCAATCAATTAATAATATGTATAACCTGACCTTCAGTCAGCTATACTCCTGCTCCTTCAGAGAACCAGCGATGTAGCCTAGATAGTATGTCCCCTCTGTGTGCCCTTGCTTGCACTACCATTCACTGAATTCCTGAGGGAACCCTGATACATAATTACAGCTAAAGAAGGATATGAGAATAATCATACATATCCTCTTGATTAGCATTCTAAGAAGACTATGAACCGGAGT
Organism: Amblyopsis hoosieri; assembly: GCA_027564755.1. Taxonomy (NCBI): domain Eukaryota; kingdom Metazoa; phylum Chordata; class Actinopteri; order Percopsiformes; family Amblyopsidae; genus Amblyopsis; species Amblyopsis hoosieri. The sequence goes on from JAODUE010017875.1 coordinate 17,355, forward strand.
TGGCCGGAGAGAAAAGTTACAGAAAAGTTTAGATTTTATTTTGGCTACTTTTGCACACACGCACACACAGTGACCTGTACAGATTGACAGCAATTGGCTGAGTAGCGGTGCGTTCAGCCAGCTCTGCAGTTTATGTGGTATGGGTGGATGCGGAGGCAAAGTCATACCGGTTCCAACTGGTTGTCAAGAGGTGACACACAAGCTTTCACTGCCACAGGCTGAGCATTTTCAAATCATGGCCCATATTGACAGAATGAGCCATAAACTACCTTATACTTGTTTTGCTGGACTTTGATACCACTACTCATTAATGTGTGCTGCTACATGCTAGATTGAGTCTGGGATACCTAACTCTACCACGACCATGACTGACTGTTGCCACAACATTTTGTCTTCATTCTCAACATGTTTCTGTTTAGGAGCGGGCCAAGCCTATGTTATTTTATATCATGTAACATAGAGCCTATCGAATTAATCTATGATTTTCTATCTATAAAATAACCATCTGGTAATATCTATCTATTTAACGCAAACCTCACTTAAGATGCTCAAATTTGATGTTCATTTGACAACAATTTCAATACCTGTGAATTAAATATTAAATACCCATACCTCTACAAAGCATCGCATATAGCAGAAAATTATAAAACAGCAGTCCCTATTACTATCTTAGTAAAAATATTTAGACTAAATTAATTATTTTTCAACAATTTCACCAGGAAGAATTTCTGGACTGGTTTTGTACAAGGGCAAACATTTAAAAGCTGGTTTTGAGCATTACACTGGAGATTCTGACAAACATTGTTTGAGGAGGTTAGTGTATCACATGGTAAGGCTATGACAAATCGCAGTGACATATGCTGATAGAAAATGTATAACAATAGAGAAAACTTATCAAATTCTGAGCAAAGGCACCTTTATAAAATATGCACTGCAGAATAAGGCCACATATCTCAGGACTGCAAGCCTGGGAACTATTCCAACATCCGAGCTTAGTGCTAGGGCTGCTCGATAATGGAAAAAATTATCGAGATTATTTTTGGTCAATATTGAAATCACAATTAAGACAATTAGTCATTGACATTGGAAAGATGCTACATTGAATGAAATGAAATTGAAATGAAAACACCAACTGTGAAATGTCCCTTAATACTTTTCACGTTGATCTATCACTTCCACCCTGCGAGGGGCAAAACGCGAAAGTGATGCACCTTTCATTCAGAACACAAGATAAAATAAGACATTACTTGCAAAACTAATGTGAAAAACAATCGTTTTTTCTTAATAAATTAAAATTTGAATAATTGCACATCCCTACCTATAGTGCTGTAAAATATACGACCATAACCAAAAACCTAATGCAATTGACAATATGCTCAAATATTACTGCAGACTCATTGTCAGTGTCTGTAAACTCTCCTAGACTAACAAATATGTTCACAGCTATGGAAACTACTGAATGCAGAATTAACTTTATCTTTAACTTTAATCTTTATCTGATCTAATTTAATCCCACCATAGAGGTAAACATGTTTTCTCAATACATATGGCCATGTTTAACTGGCATGCCGATGATTAACTCAATTGAACAACCAAATGGAATGTTTCACAAATATCATGAATGGTACTCTAATACACACACAACTGTTGCCAAAATGGAAAGACACTGCCATCTAGTGGCGGGGATCACTACAAATTATAAAAAATAATTTCTACTAGATTAGTAATTTGTTTTGTAACGCTTATTTCATAGGATTTTGAGTCACTGCAACTGAAAACACTAATCAGTCATTATCAAAATAACTAGGCTATCATATATATTTCACTAGTAAAAATGTATATTAAAAAATACATGTTTTTTTCATAGTTTCAAGGTGAATAGTTAGCACTTTACATAAAATGTTTGTTATTAAAGATTTTAGTCAATGTATGTATGTTTAATACCCACCAGATGGCACCATATCTTCTTCTTCTTTGCCTAAAGAGCCTGCAGTTACAAGACTGTAAACAGTAATAATCAAGTCACCAGTGGGTGGCTCCATACTCAAAGTAATGCTGTAAGAGTGCTGAATCAACTGCCTCTCTGCACATACAGACAGCCCCAGTGACTCCAATATTCACACTCAACATGGCTGACTTATTGCTACCAGCAAAACTCTTTTCTACATTTAATTTCAGGATGCCTTTCAAAACACTAAAGGACATCAATATAAATTTTGTTAGGATATATACACTATAGTATTTTACATATACATTTTAGAAACAGAGCCATTTGAATTCAACATATATTGAATTCAATATATGTAAGACTGGTGAAACTGCACAGAAAAAGCAGGTTATGTGCACAGTGGCAGTCCACATCTTAACAATAAGCATGGATCAGTGGGTGTAGTATTAAAGATGCACGCACAGTGGAATGCAGTATGGCTGGCAGCCAGGCTACTGGCCCTGATGATAGAAAAAGCAATGACTAAATGCAACAAAAAGGAATAACATGACTCAAACTAATCACCTGTAACGTCAATGAAAGATTCACCTTTATGCGAGCCATATAATAAATAGCCTAAATGCTAGCCTGTAGCAAAAGGATGTGATAGAAAGCTATGCATTACTGAAAAAGTTGTACTTTTCCCCCCTTAGGAGGTGGCTCAACTATTTGAGGCAAACACTAAACCCCTCCCCTGGTCTGTTCTCATTTAGCCCACACTGCATAGAGAGAGGATTAGTTCAAACAAAATGAGAGTGAGTGGCTATCCGACAGAGACAGAAAGACTAGAGGTCCCTCGTCACTGCAGGCAAACTCAAACTCAAACAACACTTTGTTGCATAAAAAATATGTATGCACAAATACGGCATTTAAACTTTGATTACTTAAATGATGCCTTGCCTGCATGCCTAAACTGCCTAGTGCTGCTTTTTTACAGATGAAATGAGAAGGAATCTCAGATGTACAAAAGGAAAAAGATTTTAAGGTTGTGTTGGGTATTTCCTCAACTGCAGTTTAGTTAAATATGACCGTCTCTATGGGAGGCACCATTGTTAAGTCATTTTGTGCACGGGCCTCCCAATATCTCAGGGCGTGACCTTATTTTGCATGAGCAATAGATTACAGAGGAGAGAAATCATTGTGCCGGTTCACCAGGGCAGCAAAGACAAGATGGGCAATTACTCAAGACTGATGACACAGGATGGGGGAAGTGTCATAGCCTCGCAAAACCATCCTGATCTCGTGACCTTCAGTATGACATCGCTGTGAGAGCTTGAAATCCTTGCAACCGAGTAACAACAATCGACAATGAACATAAAATAATGTAATCATAAATTAAATGATTTGTTTAGCTATATTTCGAATTAGAGAAGTTTTAAAACAGCCTGTTCATACTGTGCAGTTTGTTAATGGCAGGGGCTACCAATGGGCTAAAGCACAGACTAGCCGTCAGTCAGGATGTTATGGGGATTCATATTTTCCAACATGGCGGTAGGAGTGTGCGATATTTTCAGGAATTATAGATAGGCAGGATAGAATGTTAGAGATAGTAAATTAAAGCTTGTAGAGCTTGTCAAGTTCATATTTCAATATGTATAGTATATGAGTCCCTTCTATTCTTCTCAATATTTCTAACACGTTTTGGCACTTGAACTATGATTTAATGTTTACAAACTTTTTATTTTTTCCACATTTTATGATTTATATTAATTGACAAAAATCTACAGTGAGTAAAAATGTGACTGGAGCAAAAAATATCTTAAATGTATGAAAATTATATCTAAAAAGTATAAAATCATTATCGGACGATATTGCATCTGTTAAAAAAAAAAAAAAAAAAAAAAAAAGACATTTCAGATTGGTGCATCACTACTTTCACACCATATTCATAACAAGAGACAAAATAAGAGTTTACTTGCAAAATGTAATGTGCAAAATACTTTGTTTTTGTGATTGTTAGGGGATTAAATTAATATTGCGATTAATTATATATATATATATATATATATATGCTGTGCAGTTTTAAAGTTATGTGTTACTTGTTACATGTGTTACTGTCAAATTTTACAGAATAAAATCAAATTACGAAAAACTATTCAAATTAAAAAAGGTCAATGTAACTTTCTGTCAAGGGCTGATGTAAGGCCTTATAGCCTTGGATCCAATGGCACGATGTGTTCTTTAAAAATAAAATAAAAACTTTAACATGTCCTAGCTTTTAACTTTAATCTCTAAAATTGTATTAGTTTCACACAGTGTCCCGGCCAGGCCCAGCTTTGTCATGAACATGCTTATTACAGCTGCAGTGCAACAATTTTAAATTGTTCACACCACTTACAGTAGGTGGTTTATCATACACTAGTAGCAGAACTACATCAAGCTACATCAGGGAACAACTTGTCGCTTTCCTCCTATAACATTTGTGGCCTGGACCACAACAAGAAATAGAAAGGGGGGGAGGGATGAAAGAAGTCTAAATATTTTCTGCTTAGATAAATACTTGGATGAAAAAGCATGCACGTTACTGTCACATTCAATGACATTTTAATTTAGCAAAAATGTTAATCCTCAATTTATATAATTTTCCAGTTTTACAGAAATATCCAGCTTTGTGGCTCAGAATCTTAGCTGCTACAGCATAGGCGAGCTTCAATCTGGGAATATTGCAGTTTAGCTTTCTTAATTTAGACAACAGACAATGAAGCTGCTCCAGAAATGTAATTGCTCAAGTCTTATTCATTTCTGGAAAATCCACCTTGGCTCCTTTTCAAGTAAAAAAACAATAAGTTAAGCTGCCTGTTTGCAATAGCTTTTGTTTGTGTGCGTGTTGGGGCAAAATGATGAAGACATTAACAAAGGTGAGGAAACAGGATTGATAGAAGTAGTACTAGTAATCAGTGTCAAGACAGACCAAGAACAAAATGACCAGTGGCACAAACAGAGCAGACAGCTGGACAGTGACACTTGTGTGCTGTGCAGAGTCATCTGCCGCATTTTATCGTGTGTGTGTGGCATTCCTGGTCTGGACAGTGTGCTGCTCACTAGAATGTCAGCCATGAATTCAGCACATTGCCGGCACATGCTTAGGGAAAGTATAATCACTGCTAACCCAGTAAAGGCATACAAATAAGGACTGGCTGAAAATGGATGCCTCAATAAATATGTTTAGAAGTCCATCTATTATAGCCCTATACCAATTATCCCAGGGTTATTCCAATCAAACAATATGCTATTGTTTTCTGTAAAATTACCTGCTGAAGCTTTTCCTTGACAGATCATTAGACACCAGATACACTCAATACAAAATAGCCACGTAAGTGTTAAGTGAGCAAATTCTCAAAAATAAAACATTTCCAGATGTTCATGATCAAATCAGTAATAAGCATTTTACACAAAAGCGTTCGATGCACTAACCAAAATGGCAAAGTAAAAAATAGAGCAGTAGCGTCCGCCATGGGTTTGAATCTGCAGCTCGTGCATGAAGATTCTCACTTTACAACATCAGAAGGACAAGGCCATTCCTCACAAGGGAAGCGACACAACTCCTGGTCCAAGCCCTAGTGATCTCCCGCCTGGACTACTGCAACTTGCTGCTAACCGGACTACCCGCGTGCTCTACCAGACCCTTACAGCGGGTTCAAAATGCCGCAGCACGCCTGGTATTCAACCAACTTAAGTTCTCCCATGTAACCCCTCTCTTCTGAGAACTTCACAGGCTCCCCATTGCAGCTTGCATCTAATTCAAGCCACTGGTGCTAGCCTACAAGGCAGTACATAGAACGGCCCCAAGCAACGGTACGGTTCCAGGCACCAAAAAGAGCACTTCGTTACACCACCTCGGCTGGCAATGCCACCGTTACGAGGCCTCAAGACTCGCTCATCGAAGTCTCGCCTATTCACCGTCTTGGTACCACAGTGGTGGAACGAGCTTTCAGCAACAGTCAGATCTGCGGAAACACTACCTATCTTCCGTAAGAGACTCAAGACACATCTCTTCACAATCCACCTTGGTACCTTGACCAGCGACCTCGCCACCTCTTAGCACTCTCTCCTATCTAAGAGTGTCATCTTTGAACCCCCTTTTTTAATTTCTCATGCTCTTATCTCTCGATTTAAAAAAAGAAGCAAGCACTTTATTAGCTAGGCCATTACCTATTGTAATATGGTTGATTACATGGTAATAGGTATGATGACATTATGATGTCATTGTTCTATTTAGAATATTGTTTGCTTATAATTGCTGGTATACGAACAGTCCAACTACTGACAAATGTACTACATGTAAGTCGCTTTGGATAAAAGCGTCTGCTAAATGCCGTAAACGTAAATGAACCCAGGGTAAGAGAGGGTCTCTTACAGATAAAAGGTAGACAAAAAAATAAAACACCAGCTATTATCACCCATTACTATCCATTAGGCGTTCCAACACACGTTAAGTGAATCAATCCCTTTTAACAACAGAAACAAACATCATCTAAACAAGGAGGCGGAGACAACTGAAACGGGCACATCAAACAAACCAGGGGGACAGGCACAGAGATTTAGTGTGAGAAGGGACTGAAGGAAAGCGAGGCTGCAGTGGTTTGTGTTCGCCTCAGCTCTGCTAATAATGACGGCATGTCTGCTATGCTGCCACAGGGGTACCTCCACCCCACTGTCAATTATCGCTGTTCACTTTCACCGTCCTATTCATCCGTTCAGAGCCTGGCCTAAACAGGACACTTTGAATGTTCAGCAGAATACAGCTGAGACATCATCTAAAATACACACAACACAGTGTTGATGCATTTGTTACCTCTGTTGTCTGGCTCAGCCTGTGTGGTGGGAGGGGAGGATTGGAGCGTAACAAATGCAGAGAAAGAAGCAGTGCGTAACCATGGGCACGACAAAACAGGGCAGAATCAATAGGATCTGTTTCTATTCGATGACATCAACAGTACACAAAGACATTGTGCCACATGCTTATTGTTAAAGACTAGAATCATAAAAGGTGTTTGGTGCATAGCAAGACAAAAACAGACCTATTACTTAACTGACAATTTAAGATATTACCTTAGCAATTAGGTACATTTTGAGAACATCCAAAACATGTAGGTTAAAGACTGCATACAGTTGATAAGACAAAATAAAACATACATACTGGGCCCACTACAGTCTTTATTGAGTAGACTATGACTGTATAAAGCAGATCTAAAATACATTGCCTGCCACAGAAATAGCTAGACAGTGTATGCGTTTCAAAGGCGAGTCCACTCTGACTATTGGGTTCACGTGAGGACAGAGATGGTGACAAAGAGAGAGTGAGCCCCAGGCTAGGGCTGCTTGCTGCCTGGCATTTTAATTGGCTTTTCTCATTTCAATGGTACTGAAGCACTCATTTGTCACCCAACTTGTATGTTTTAAAAACAGGATGGCCAGGACAAGGCAATGACTCACTGCCTTGGTGTGCTGACATGTTTGCAAGAAAGCTTTCACAAACATGGCTGTACTAGAGTGAAGACTAGGGCTGTCGCGGTGAAGAAAATGTCCTTGCGGTGATTAAGGGTGCCCCAATACCGCGGTCTGCGGTATTATCGC
>JAODUE010017885.1:0-24916 GCA_027564755.1 Amblyopsis hoosieri
GAGTCTTTCCTGTGAAAGCATCCATGGAATACAAGACAGCAAGCTCCGTCTTCAACTGGGGCATGTCCCACTGCTCATCGTAAGCCTCGGATAAAGACGCAAATGCCGCTAATGGGAAACGCTGCCTAGAAGAGTGGAACTGCTGGGAATCCAACAAAGCAAGGAAAGACAGGTGCTTGTGATCAGCAAACCTGTTGCCGATTTGTGCCACAATGTTGTCAAGAGCATCTTTAGGTCTGGAATGGGTGGGCTGTGTATGCACAGTAACATACTTTCAATCAATGCTATTAGCTAATGTGGAAGCAAGGCAATATCCTGGACACACTGCCGTCCTAACCTCCTGTTTCAACATCACCATGGGAGACCTCACCGTTCAGTGAGGTGTGTGCATGCATCTGTACTGTATCGATCTATACGCATGTGTGCATTAGTAGCTGACATACCTCGTCACTCTCACTAGCTACAAAGTCGTCTTCTGGCTCGGCTCCATGGCGACTTCTGCTCCTCTGAAAGAGACATTCACTTGTCTGCCCATGGTCACCATGGTCACCGCGGTCAGCGCGCTCTCGCCCTCTACGGGCGGAGTGTGGCACAGACGAGAAGGTAAACAGCTCCTCACGCAGAAGGAGCTGGGGCTCTGACTCCGCATCACTGTCCCTTCCCGGGCTGCTCGGGGCCTGGGGGTCACAGCCCCCCAACCCTCCATGGGACAAGCTGCCCTGGAGCTCCACTGGCCTGAGAGAGATGCCGGGGCAGTGAGGGATGCCTTCTGAAACAGATGACAGAAAGCAAATGTGGAACAAATAAGTCTTGTTGTAATTGATATTTCAGGATTCTTGGCAGCGTTGACGATTACCATCAGTAATTTGTCTCTTTGGCACTAAAATGGTTGTGCTTTAATTATGTAACATCGCATCGCATCCATCTGTGCAGGGTTCATGGGTACTAATCGCACAATACAAGAGGAAGTACTTCAATTCTGTATGCATGAAGAACTAATGGGACAAACATCTTGCGCTCCTCTCGTACCTGGGATGAGTAGAGAATGATGATAGAATCTAATTATGCTGAGTAATAAATTCTTCTCCATTTCTTCATCATGCTCCCGTTGTTCTCTGCCCATTTTTAAATGCAAATACAATCCTAATCACAGCACTTGAAATTAATTTTATGATAATTTTTCCTGCATAGATTTATATTTATTATGTACGTTTTGTAAGTATCATCACCATGCCAATGCCGTGGTGGGAATATCAAATATGTACATGTAGAGATGGAAAATAGAACATATCAATGTTACATGGAGCCATGCAACAGGCACCATCACCAGGTAATGAGGAACTGTTACGTCCATGGACCCTTCAGTACTTACGTGTTTTGTTTGCTCTGCACTTGCACTCACAACACAGAAACCATGACAGGAACAACATAATGATCCCAAACTATGTCTCTTTTCAGTGTTTTAAATGGGGATTCTAAAATAAATTCAATTTTTGAATTAAAGTTTGTTCAGAAAGCATCAAGGACTGTGTTTTGTTTTCCCATCTCATCCAATTGTGGTGATTGTTTATGACCGGAATTGAATCCAGATGTAATTCAGCATTATATTGCCAGGAAACCATTGTTAGGAGAAATAGGAAAATCAGGTCCAGGTCAAAATTGGCAGGAAAACATCTTTAAATTCTGTTACAGCAGTCTAACCATATAATGTCTTGCCCCGGCTCCATGTTCATGACACACTGTTGCACATGAAAGGGCACACTGCCTGTAGGAAGAGGATGAGATACGAGAGCAAGCCATTCAGCTCTCAGGTGTGGGAGGGGCTTCCACCAAAACAACACCTATTGTGTAATGCTGTTTTCAAACATGAGGGTAATTCAAAATACATATCCCGTCCCTTTAAAAATCATTTTTACACATCATCTGTCAGTGTAAGGCCTAGAATCAAAGATCTGCCTGGAAACGTTGTGATTAAATACATGTTGTCATCTAGACAGTATAATCACTTGCTTTAATTGCCCACTGTGTGATGAACCCTGCGCCCAGGAGATGTCCCACTGACTTTTATTTAATGTGCCACATTACCATTAATGGACTTACTACTTTCACTTGGTGGCAGGGCTGCGGTAAAGAAGCCCAGTGCCAGGGGGAGCTTCAAAGCACACGCAGGCATTTTGTGAGGATGACACAAACTGCTTTAACCTCAAAGAGACACTCAATGATTTGTGTCCAGAATGACACTGATTGAATCTAGTGAAACAAAAACAGTGTTGTTTTGGTTTGAGTCTCAAGAGAGCAGGACTCATCTACTGACGCTAATTAAAAAGTAAATAAGGAGTGTATAAGAGTGACACATGGCCCCTTCCTCTTTTCAGTCTCTCAGCTTGAACCTGTCTGTCCCTGCTCTATCTACCATGAGAGGCTGACCTGCTGTTTCAGATCCTCTCATCTTGGCTGGGCTCAATGGGAGCTGTCTGCTGTCTGCACTGCCAAAGCGGGCGGTGGACATCGGCTTGGCCTTGCACTCGCTACATGGCCCTGGGTCACAGAATTTAGAATGTCTGTGGACGGCAAGAGAGAAACTAAAACATATTAAACCAGCGGTTCTGAAGCTTTATGACCCATGACGTCCAAAAGGAATGGGTTCAGTGCTTTGCAACCTCACTCACTGGTTCACTAAGAATAACACTGCAGCGAAAAAAAATGAAATAAAAAATGTATGCATTTAAAGGCAGGGTCAGTCATTCTCAAGAACGATTGCTAACTCAAATCAAAAAATTATTACTCTGCGGTCCTCCGTGGCACCACCTCACACGTCGAAATGCATTGTGTAGCAAAGCGTAGTACTACTACGGCTTTGTTGATACGGGTGGTGTTCGCCACTTTGTTTATGTTGCTATTTATGGAGCCAGGGCTGTGTAGAAGTATCAGATTATTTTTTCAACACGCACAGAGAACGGTAAGATAGCGAAATACAGAGTTAGCGAGATATTTGGTGAATTTGACAAAAAGTGTATTATCTTTAATTTAGCTTGCAATAGCTGACAATACCTTTAATGGACCCAATTTTATAGACAGTAGGGTAAACACAGCTGTAGCTAATACAATGATTAATGAGTATGTCTGATTGAGGTGTTCTAATTAACAAGCATTTACAATTAGTCAATAGTATTGTAATGCTTGCTAATCAGAACACCTCAATCAACACATTACTGACCAATTATGTACCATTATTAGGTTTATTAATAATAATAATAATGATTAATAAGTTGTAATAAAAACGTATGGCCATTTAACCTATATGGGTCATTCCTGTTATGCGGTAACATATTGAATTCTTAAAGTTTGGGAAAAAAAGTTTTTATTTTTCATGTTTTTAGTATTATATCAGAATAGTTGTAATGCTGGGATGGTGGTGAGGCGAGTGCAAAGGAACGAGAAACAACACAGGTGCCGGAAAAGCAACGAGCCCCACGGCTCGTCCTTTAATCGAACTGAAAAGAACTCAAACAGCGAATGCAAACTCAAAAACAAAACTTAAACAAAAGGCGAATACAGTCACGCAACACATCTAGCATCCACTGAACAGGACCGTGAAACATGTACAACACGTGAACAATAACCCACACCCCCTCCCCGGAGTCAACGGTCTTTATGCCCTCACGCCCACACGGCTGACGGCAATCAGCCTGATCGCACGTGAGGGCGTGAGGCACTGGGGATGTGGGCAGTCTCTCTCTGGCCGTACTACCCTGGCGAGACCAGGGAAGCGTTACAATAGTGACATGTTTAACTGTCAGGAAAATACATTGGTCAAGCTCAGGCACTTAAATAATATGAATTATGGGTGGAATGTTCATATTACATAGACTGTGACATTATTCCACCCTGTTACCATGTTCACCATTTACTTCATCAGCACATAATGTTAATAATGTAAATGTTTAACAATATTAATATTTTCTTAGATATTATATGTCCCTTATTCAATTACATTATGTTGTTATTCTTTACATAATAACAAAACAATTATATATGTATATAATGTGTTTATTTTGAACAATGTACCCCTTATAAGAAGCATAACATATATATTTATATATAAAGCATAACAGGGTGGAATGGAACATGACAAGAGTGATATACTCAAACAGTCTAGCATTATTTTGTTATAGTGACCACGTGGCCAGTTGTTATATTTACTGACATTATATTGATAGTTTAATCCACAAATATATATAAAAATATAAATTAATCAGTAATTATGTATTTTCTAGAATTTCTATTAGAATGTCCACCCCGATAGGTGTATAATCCTAACAGGGTGGGACATAACAGGGTGCACATTTTTGAGCTAAATTAGCCACAGTTCTGTGAGCGATCAAGATTTAGATAGATAACCTTCTACACAAAAGCAGAACTTTTATAACTATATCAAATATGTTTTTATTTTTTTATCATCAGACCAGCTTTCTTCATAATTTAGCCTAACAGGATGCGACAAGCAGAGTGCAACAAGCAGATTAGCATCATAAAACTTGGAATAGAAATATGAGTGAAAGTTTATGCTTACCTCACTTTGTGCCTTTGAATTTCCTCCAAAATTACAATGTACATTCCTGAATATGGCCTCAATGTAATGTAGTCTTCTTGTTTTTAGAAGCCGAAAACTACAAATTAACAGGGTGGAAGATGACTTCAGGGACAAACAAACATTATGAAAATGTTAATAAATAAATATAGTTTTCCCTGGTATACATAATTGTTTAAAGAAGTTAAATCTAGAATTTGAGCCATTTGTTAAAAATATTTGATACATTTTACAGAACATGAGAAAGTAATTCACTGGGACAGAAATGTTACTGCATAACAGGAATGACCCATACGGTATATGACATGTCTGTGGAAAAGGTTGTTGTTTTAATAGGAAATGCTGGATTTCATTACATTGAAAGTTGTGAAATAAATAACATTTCACAACTCCCCTAAAGCATCTTGTAAGCCCTTATTGGGGTCTTGAGAAAGCGCTGTAAAACCATTTGATTGGTTACTGCATTATACAGCATTCCAATACACACAGACAAGTAATGCATTTTGTTCACCTGATGACGCTAGCCTTTCCCGCTCAGTAGCTTGGATTCGTAGCTTCTTGGAGCTATTCCGGTCAAACGCCCTTTCCTTAGGGGGGTGGGGCTGCAACTTCCCTAGTCTGCCTGTGCACACACACACACACACGCACACACACACACACACACACACACACATGCACACGTGCACACGTGCACACATAAAGGGTATGTCAAATCTAAAAATAACAAAAGCAAAACACATTTTGAAGGCATATACAAAATTAGCTATGTACCAAACATATCAAATAACAAGCGTTTAATAATTGTCTTAACCAAGCCTATGTTCTGATTATGCACTGTAAAAATTCAAATTAATGAAGGCATTTCAGATACTACTGAGATCCTCATTCAAAGCAAAGACGGCAGCTTCATTATGTTCGGCTGTGCTGAAGGATTTTAATCCGTTTTGCATTCAATCAAGTTCAAAAGACATTGTATTACCAAGTCTAATATCCTATTGTTAGCTAGGCCATAATATACTTTATGCTAGCCACTAGCATACATGATTGAGATAAAATGTCCTCTAGTCTAAAGGATTTATATTAACCAATATATGACAATGTTCTTCAATGGTTTTAAGGTGCATTTAAAAAATCCTTATGGTATCTAGGGCATTTAAAAAGGTACACTCCTCAATTGTCACTCTTGCGTTGTACAATGTATTACTACAGGTGATGTTTCCTGTCCTTCTACCTGAACGCATTTACATCACTCCACATACAGCACATGTAATGTAGATGGAGTGGTAGTCTCGCAGAGCCAGCCTTTACTTGCGTAAAGTCTGGGACACAGCACTATCAGAGACATTATACAGAGGAGATGTCACTTACAGAATTTTTAATGGAGCTCTATCAGAGAATTCTGAAACGCCAAAGGTAACAGTTGGAAGAACATGTCCCGCCTCTCCCCCAGAAGACCCAATCACCTGCTTTATAATTGCAGAACGGATAACCTTTTAAGCCAATTCAGTGCCGCGAAATCTTGCGCATGCGTAGTGGAATTTTAAACTGGTGAAAAAAAATGCTTTTTAAACCTTATTTTGGGGCAAAATCACCAAACGTTTTAAGATGTTTTTTATCAGATTTGACTCGCGATCGTATACGTGCAATTCTTATGTCCCAATGCTCACTGAAAGAGCAGTTATGGCTCTCTCCCTATTAATGCCATTGAGTACTTTCTAAATAAAAGTCCGGAAGTTAAAAGATTGCGCTATCTAATCAAATCCACCTACTTACTGTAACAGGAGATGTATTTTGATTGACATGCGCAATGCAGCCAATGACCAAGTCGGACATTAAACTTACACTGACAAATTTGTTGGTAAACTAAACAAAACAAATCTGTCTGTTTTCAGGTCTTGTAAATCTGTTAAATAAGCAGTGCACTTCACATTGCACCGGAATTACGGAATTACGGATACAGACTTGTATCAAGCAGCCAATTGTCTTCCACACTTCCGGAAAATGTGTTTGAGCTTACATTTTGAGCTATGTATCAGACGTTCAGCACAGAATTGCTTATGTGGCGTCGTGCTAATGGACGTAAAAGGCTAAGGCCAGTGAAGTGGTAGAGAATGATCAGTGCTGTAGATGTAAAAGTAGTTTAAACCACAAGGGTATTCTGTACTATGATTACAAACAAAACACAGAGGAGCATATCTTTATGGTATAGTGGAATGCCATGATTTTGATCCGCCATACCATACTTGTGTACTGTACCTCTGACCTCAAATCCACTTTCACTGTTATGAGGGCTGTGGCAAGGCTCTGTGTTTGATAGTTCACTCTGGTCTCTTGTGCCCCAATGCTCTGCAGTACCTTTTTGGCTTGCACTGGAATTTGGCCCCTGTAAGGCAACACAATCTAGGATGTTTACAAGTACTGTGGCAGCAGATTACGTAAAGTGAACATAATAAGTCTAGGAAATAGTCAACCTATTACCTATTACAGAGTTCGGGCTGTCTTTTGTTAATGGAATACTTCACCCCAAAACAATAATTAGGGTATGAATTCCTCACCCCTCAGCCTGAAACGCTGGAAGAACAAAATGTACACCCCCATGCCTTCACGGAGAATGTAGCTTAACATTTTTCTGACCCAAAGGAGTTGATAGGGGATCAAAAACTGAATGCATTCCCTATCAACTCAATTATAAAAGAAAAACATTACAGCTACAGTACATTCTTCATGAAGGGATGGGAATACAACCGTTTTTGATCAGCATGCATCCTGCCTCTGTTTATAATGCTAGAGGCCTGTTTTATGCAAAGCATGCAGCAGTATATTACTGTATTCAGAGTGCAGACTACCCTTCCATCCATTCCCTCTGAAGATTCGCTGTTTTTTCTTCCGGTTTGACGGGGAGGTCCTGACACTTTGGTGCCAAAGGCTATGTGGGAGGAACCTTGCATCCTTGGCCTTCGGGAACTGGCTGACCTGGCAGTGGCAGGTTGACCTGGCAGTGCAAAGATATGTACTTTTATATGACTTTATTTATTGTACAGAGTTGTGGTTCCAGAGACAAATAACTATCTCTGATTATGAATAGATAATGAAAAATGGGGATGAATTCTTCTTCAAGTGAAAGGTTATTTTCTAGAATGTAAATCCCTGATGATATTAAAGGTCATATGGACCACACTATTGAAGTATCGAGTGGTATCACTTGTTTAAATATCAAGAAATACCTCTAAATTGCCAGTCAACCTATATTGCTCTGTCTGTTAAATGTGAAGGCGGCATAATATAAATATTCTTGTTCTTTCTGGAAAGGAGTAGAGGGTATTCTAGCGTGCAAACATTATGACTTCAGATTGACGAGAATGCCAGTATGCCTGTCATATTTATCCTATTAAGTTTCAAACTAACACTATTACCTGTAGTCGGTGGTGCAACTTGGAACAGATATCCAAGAATATTCATTTTGCACTCAGACATTAGATTCCTTTTGAGTGGAGCTTTTTCTTTAATGAAGCAATGCAAATGTGCATGCCTTCTATTGTGTAAAGCAGTCAGACAGCACAGTGGTGCCGCTGTTCATCTGTGCCAGCACTCATTACAGCTACTCCAACTGACACTAACTGGCCAAGGCACCTTGTGTCTGATGCTCATCAAAGCAGACACTTCCATTCTTCAAACAGGATAAACAGTAACATAGACAGCGAGAGGTTGGACAGACAATGGAAGCAGAACGAGTGTTTTACAACATGAATATAGCCATAAAAAAATATGAAGCAAAGTGTCTGGTGAATAACTTCAAATACAGTAAGATACAGTGATAATGTGTCAGCAGTGCTATAAAATGAGAAAAAAAAAGACTTTCAAACAAAACACTCTTGGCTTTGTGTCAGGAGTTGCTCTTGTGGGCTGTATAACAAGCACAGTTGTCAAACTCACATAGCCTGCCTTCTTGAATGGCTCGCACTCTTCTCTACTCCTCCCACTACTGAGTAATAAGTTGAACCAACATCACCAAATGGATTACATGCCTACTTTAATATAACAGTTTTTAATTATTATTAGGCATGTTATTCTACTAATGTAGCCACTAATTAAGAAAGCTAATTTCTTCTGCATGATTACTGTTCATTACTATGGGCACTGCCAAATGACTCAACATGATTCAGACAGCTGTCAGAACAAATAAATAATAGTTGATAAAAAGGCTGCGGAGGCAGAGAAACACAGTGGAAGTAAATTACCGGCGCATGTCTCTATTATGAGGATATAATTGCAGTTCTCTGTATAAGGTACTAAGTGACAAATAGACCTTATGCTACTACTACCTACTAGAACTAGTTCATTCACCAGGGTCTCTTCATATGATGTTAAGATAATTTAAAAAGCACCTATTATTAGCAGTGCCGTAGTAGTAATATTGGCTCTTACTACTCACCATTATCAGTGCTCCCAAGGGCCATCCTCACATCTGCCTGTCGCACACACTCCATGTTTAATACTTGAAATACATTAAATACATCTGGTAGAAACTGACAGCTCCGAGGGATCACGTCCATGGCACTGAACATGTCTACATAAAAATGAGAAACACACACAAACTGATGGAGAAGCTATGTAATCATAATTTCCAGTCAGGACACTAAAATAAGGCAGGTGTAATTTAATATTTTTCTTATTGTCAACATAGCCTACAAAAAGAGCCAAACCTAAAATACTATTTAAACAGGTCACAGACCTGTGCTGTTGCTTTGGCCTGCACAATACACAGTATTCCAGACATTAGAGACATTAGAGCAAAATATGAACTCCACAGGTACTTAGGTAGTATGTTTACACTTACACTAAATATAAAAAAAGATATGATTATTAATAGATAAGAAAAAAGCTTGCTCACAATCCTTGAAGTTAAAAGTTATTTTCTCTCTGCTGATATTAAAGGTCATATTGAGCACACTACTGCAGTATCAAGTGGTACCACTTGTTTAAATAATAGGAAATTCCTCTAAATTGCCAGTCAACATACAGTATATTATTCAGTCTCCATAACAGGCTAACATGAATAATACTGTACTTATTCTTGTTCTTTCTGGAAAAGGTGTGAAGTCTATTCATCTTCAGACTGGCGAGAATGTCATATACGGTAGCAGATCACATCTCTCTACTTTACCTTCTTTTATAGCACTCCATTGCTGTCCAACAAAATAAAACAATGATATAACAAGCCACAGACCTGTGCTGTTGCTTTGGCCTGCACAAAATAGAATATTCCATTGCAATTAGAGCAAAACGCAAATTCCACTCAGGTAAAGTATTATAATGCACACTTACACTAAATATCAGTTTTCCATGCAGAAAAAATAAGATTATAAACAACAAAAAAGTGTTTTTACATCCATTAGGTGAAAGGTTCTTCTCTGCTGATATTAAAGGTCATATTGACCACACTACTGCAGTATCAAGTGGTACCACTTGTTTAAATAACAGGAAATTCCTCTAAATTTCCAGACAACATACAGTATGCACTATTGTTCACAAGATAGATATTCCAGACAATGGAATGCTCTCTATTAGGCACACATGCCCACAGCCATAGTGCATCATAACGAATGAAGAACTCATCAGTTATCACATAATATTGGTACAGCGTAATGCTGATAAAAGTGACATTTGTGTTTGTGTGACCAGAAATGCTACCGTCTGCCTCTGCCATAGGCTCTGTTTTCATTGTGAAGATTCTTCGCAGTTTGCAGTTGGCAGAAACAGTGATGCCATCCAGTGTCGGAAAGCCAGTACTCTTGAACAGTTCCCCAGTGAATGATATGAGGTCAATGCACAAGTTAGACCACTAGGATAGAACATTTTATTGTGTAGTTATTAGATAGAATGATCTAATAGCCATATTGAGACACCCAAAAGCTTAATTGAATTATTTAAATACCCACAATATCATGTTCATGTGCAACAAAAGGTATTTTTGCATGTAAAGGTGTAGCAGAGACTTCCTTATGGACTGTTGATATGTATAGTCTCCGTTTCAGATGCTCTGAGTCAGTTATTCTGTTAATGAACAAAAAAGGTGGGGAAAAAGAAGCATTATAAAGTCAACAATTTTAATCTACAGTACATTGTGTACATGAGCCATAGGAAGAACATGTTCAGTGACGCTTCATAATCAAATGTGTGAGTAAAATATGTCTTGCACACAGAATGTTTGACATGCTAAGACAAAGGGAGGAACATCAGAAACAGTGGCATTATGGCTGCTTAACCAATGATGGGTTGAATTACCAATGCTATTAAATGTGAAATAAGCATTAATGAGTTTCTGTTAAAAAAAATTACTTTTTTTTTTTGATTGCACCATCCATATAAACAAATAAAAAAATAGTAAAAACTAACTAAATAATGTATACTGTACTGCAGATACTGATACATTATAGGCCTATTAACTCAATAAATTAAAATGTTAGCAATAGATTGGTACCAGTACTGTTATAATTCAATAGTTACAGAACTCATATTGCATACACTGTGGGTATTTATTTCTGCTGTGAATGTAGTAGTTTCTCAATTTTAACTGGAAAACTAATACATTTACAGTAGAATTATTCTGGCTACATTTAGAAGCATTACGGTATTGTAATAAGTAAAATATGTTGAAGGACTAGGGTACTTACAGAAGCTCAATAGAGAAATCTTTGAATTGAGGAACATTAACTTGAAGGACTAAGAATCTCTGGCGAAGGCCAACTGAGAAATATAATCAAATTAGCAATAGCCTGAATGTACAATGAAATAACCTTAAACGTGGTATGTATTGGCTTACGAGCAATTCTACCATCCACTGGCATTTGCATTTTAACAGTTTGGCTGCTGCCCTCTAGAGAGTACACAAATCCCTTGACTTCTTTATCAAAAACCTATGGAAACAAAGAGGATTAAACCTGCTGATATAGTTCAATGTCTACAGTGTAGACTATTATTTAAATACCTCTGTTAACAGGATCAAATAATACAGCACACATTCAGGGCTCTCACAGTCTGTCTAACTGATAACATAGCCTAACAATACAATTATATATTCAGGTAAATATAGCGCTTAGAATTGAAACTCACTTTATATATGCTTGATGGACCTCCATAAAGTTTCCATTTTGCCACAGGATCTTTTCCCTGTGCGCTAAAAACCTCCACCGCAGCGCCATCCTTGGAGAAATAACATTTGTTTTCAAATAATTCAAGCCAGTGCTTTATTTTTTTATAGGTCAGTGGCCTCTACAGGTGCACACTATGGTAGTACGGGTACGGTACATTCGTTTTGTAAGTGTTAAGGAAAAAAATATTATCCACCTATTTTTGTCCTGTTACAAAAGTCAACTTAAACAGTTGGACAGTACTACCGGTACCGGTATAGTCTTATTTTTAATACTGTGCCTTGGTTACATTGATGAAGACCTAGTTAAGCTTACCTGATAAATATATTTGAACATTAGTTAGCTAATACCGTAGGTCTACTGTACTATGCTAATGTTTCTATAGCTAACGTCAATGCCGCAACCTGCAACTCCCACATAAATAGGAATCAGGAGTATCAAGTAGTATCTACACAATACAGAAAATACTAGGAAACGCACTGACTTTAGCTGGCAGAATACTATTACCGCATATGTTTACGCGTTAGCTACATAGAGCTTTTCCTCTATCAGTCATGTCATCACCATGACAACGACTAGACGCTGCTGGACAGAACAGAACGACGCAACCAGAGAATATAATTTAACATCTTTGACGCAACATACATGGCATCACACATCATCCATTAAACGCAGCTTCGAATGTAGGGTACTAGCCTACTATTTATTTATTTATTTATTTATTTATTTATTTATTGACTATTTTCAAAATATTTAAAATAATTCATATCAGCCATTTCCAAGATGATCTAAAACAATTTAATATAGGCTAATATAAAATATGAACATTTCTTGTTGTTAGTCATCTCTTTGCCTAGGAGTCAGGACAGTCATTCTGTCTAAAATTGCTTGCAATGTCTTGGAAATATACAGTAGCCTATAGTTTCTACTGTAAGAAGAAGAAAAAGCATTAACATTATACCCAAAGTAATGACTCGAATTTAAACTGGCAACCTATAAGACATTTTTTATCATCTATTGAAATGCAAAATAATAACATTACTGTGTCATTGTTACCCATTTTGTTTATGCTGGCAGTAGTTCTATTATAAGATCAAAAATATGTATTCTAATTAGCTGCTATGGAGTTCATGAGTTGCAACTGCAGCTTTTTGTTTTAGAATGTATATTTTCTCACTGTGTGTCCACTGAGAATGTGCGTATACAATCATACAGTATAGGTGACAATATCTTTAGTAGACTGTAATCTACTCTGTAGCCTACGCTGTATGTTAATCTCTGATTGCAGCCTGCCTCTCTGGTTGTCTGTTGGTTTTTCCTTGCCCAAGGAGGTTGAATCTTTTAAGGTTTTAGACCCAAAACGTTGATAGGCCTACACAAAACATTATACTGCGTGTCATCTAGTTTTAAACATGTACACTCGTGAAATGATTCAACGTGTTTTGTAAATACTGAACTATATACTAGCTCATTATTATTATTATATACGGTATAGGCTTTTCTGCTGTAATCTATCTAGGGTTATGAGGTTGCCATGTTTACTGATTTGGTTAGCATTGGTTCAGCTGCTTCTACATCTACACCAGTAGGTGTCATTATACAGTCCAAGAGGTACAGTATGTGATGTATGTACTGTGTGCGTGCGTGTGTGCGTGTGATATGAGCCTGTGAGGAGAATGTGGACCAGGAGGAAACGCAGAGAGGAGTGCATGCACATGCATCAACATGCTTACAATAATGTAGTTACAACGCTAGGCTATTTAGCTATTGCAGACAACAATCAAAGAGTGCACCGTAGAATGCCTTGGCAAACATATTGAGATGATTCTGTATATTATTAAAAGTTTTCGTATATTATTTTAACTTTCAGCAGACCTTTTCATGTCCTCATTTTAGAATGTCTGCATGTGATACAGGTTTCTGATTTTAATTCTAATAGCAATTCACAATTAGGATCATTAAATTGTTATCATATGCAGCTTTTTTATAACCCTGCTGTGTTGCTCACTTTTTTGTACCTTGAAAATACAAGTAAATTATTGTATTACAGTCTAGCCTGTAGAAATAACATTTCTTCAGAAATTGTATCTTTATCTTAATTACAAACATTATGGGTTCAATTGAATGCTGATTACAATGGATGCATAATTTGAAAGGAATGGGTTATGTTTGTTTTAAAGAAACAAGATGGAACAGAGGTTCATCTTTTGGGTTCAAAAACATCCAATCTTTTGAGTAACAATGTAAAAATAGAGTACAAATATTACATCAAAGTAACCTTGTATTTTAAAAAAGTATGTGATTTAATATTTTCTTATCCCAATTGCATAATTATAGTTTTATTGAAATGTAAAAGAGGAAATATTTGCCTGTACAACAGGATCAACCTTAATATTGGTCAAATTCCCTCTTGTTGAAAGCTGTGATGCTCTTTTAACTATATTTTTTATTCCCGCTGTAGTTGCATATAATCACTTTAGAAATTGAATTTTTCTTTGTATGTGCCTTTGAGCTGCATTTAAGAAAATCTTCCAAGGCAACATGAGAATACAAAAGTAAATAAAATTGTACCATGTATGCAATTCAGGAAAGGCTAAACTGAATGTGTGTTACAGTATAACATTATTACACTAAAAAAGGTTATAATTTATCAAAAATATTTTATAGTGTAATAATGTACTAATTAGCACTAATTTTGATCTTAATTTACTGAATACTTAAACAATTAATTCATTCCTAGGGACCTAAGCTTCCCATTTGATATGCACCATCTTTGTTTTCCAAATGTTCATTAAAACCTTGCCTGAGGTAATTTACACAGGTATATGGCCTAGAGATACAGCTCACTGCATGATGTATGCCTCAAGAAACAATGTGCTGCCTCTGTAGAGAACCAACGCACACACACAGACACGCACACACACACAAACTCAAAAAGAAATGTTGTATTCAGATGGCAATGACATTGATTCAAGAATCTACTTGTTATTATATTTTTGCTCTATTATATCAAGCTGAATATGTACAATAACATCTTAAAATGTTGTTACTATTTTATGTGTTATGATTATGAATACATTAAATTCAATCTGGAATTTGAATATGGACTTTCAGATAATTATAGAATGACAAAAACAACAACAGAACACTTACATTTTTGTGCAAGTACAAGAAATACAGTACAGCTAAACATCAGTTTGCTGTATACTGAACTTCCTGATCCTGACATAATGTCCATGTGTCTTTGAGCTTGACAAACAAATTCATAATTATCCATTCATCTTGATCCATTAACATAAAAACCCCTGCACATAGCTTAAGATGTTCTTCACTTCCTGGCACTAACATGTTGACCTTGAGTTAGATAGATCTGTTAATTTAAAAATCCTCCAAATGGTTTTAGCATATTGCAATGATTAAATATAAGTACTGTAGAACTACAGTATAAAGTAGTCCCCAACGATTTCTATTGTGTCCTTGCTGGCATCAGATTCACAATGCTATATGAGGAAGCAGCTCAGGTCCTCTATTCATTTGAAGGACACAATCATGTGTTGGTGCTTTGGGAAATGTCAGTGCTTTGTTTAAATCCCTTCTTTAATCATATTCTTGTGCTTGTTTCTGGCAGTGGTTCTGTGAGCAATCACACTACGGCCGTGAACAGATGTGCTATAATGAGGCATTCTGCTTAAAACTTCACATGGGGTGGATTACTACAAACACACTGAGAATTGTTAGTAAACAGATGAAACTGCAAAGTTCAAACGTGTTTATTCTCTTTGGCAAATATGATTTCCAATATCACCAAAAACAACAATGCAAAACAACAATGAAAAAATTATACCAAACTAAATTTTAAAACACTCAACCTGGTCAAACTGAATAGTATACTATCTTCTTTGGTTTGGGTTAATGTTATGTTTTTATGAAGAGGCATATCATATAAAAAATATGTGTTTCTTTAAAAGGCCTGCATGATCAAATGACACCAACCTTCCTAAACTATTCATCCTACATTTAATAATCTTGAGAGCAAGATGCCCCTGATGTTTCTAACCAAAACAACCCTCGATTTGTAAACCTGATTTGTAAACCCGGTTTCAACTACAAGGGTAATTCACAACAAAATATGTTAGCTCTAAAAACACTTGACTCATAGTTGAGGTTCCATCTTAAATTCAATACATCATTTTGAATGAAACTCAATAAGTGTCTAGCTACAGTATAGTAGACTTCATAAATTGAGTCAGTTAAATTATCATTATTCCCACAGTGTAATTTTCATAACCTTTTTTGTAATTTGAAGTGTCCATCTCTTTGTGAGGCTTCTTGAGGGTGAGGCTAATTTGTTCCATACTAATGCAATGGAAATTAGATGAGGTTAGCAATGGTATAAAAGTCACCAATGTGGAATTGATTCAAGATCAGATCTCAATGATGTGAGAAACACAGGTGGAACTGTTGGTTATTGATTGTGAGTACACTGGGAGAATCCCTCAATCTCTCTGATAAGGCCAGAGCCAGGCCTTGTGCTGCTATCCGTCAAGGACATCATGGCTACACCAAATGCGCTGCTGTCAGCGCTCCCATTGCTATAGTTTCACTATATTGATGGCCCTGCAATGTTCGGTTCAAACTAGATTCATATGTTATCAGAAAGCATGATCTTTGATATTTATTATACATGTGCAAAAGACATTTTCTGCTAAAAGTGAGTGGTGCCAGCATCTTGCACTGTTGTTGTATTTAGGTCTTAAGAATCCAATTTATTTTCCAAGGTGCAATTGCACATATGAGTGGAACATCTGTCTGCACATTTTAAAGAACAAAAACAAAACAAGTATTTTTTGTGCTGTTGGTAGGTATATCAAATTGTCTAGAACTAAGTTTAAATAAATGTCAATACTGAAACATGTTGTTGTTGGTGTTAGTCAGTTAAGCATGTGAAGGACAAGATATAGTGACACTTCCCAGGTAAGATGTTCGACCTCACAACAACCCCTGTACAGGTCTCCATGATAATCTGCACTTACATACATCATTGATTACGCTGAAAGGGAAGGTCTGCAGGGTATCTTGTACTCCTATGAAAGTGAGACGAGGTAAACAAACAAGATTAATAATAGCCTGTGGTGCCTACATCCCTGGGGCCGGCAGCTAACAACTCTTGACAAAAAAGGGTTTAGAACGGCAGATGGATTGTGTGTAGAAATGAAGGTAATGTGCACAGGGAGTGTAATGAAGAGAGAGACAGAGATGGGTGCAAACATGTCCCATGGTCCCTTTGAGATCGCAAGACAATGAAATCAGCCTGACATCTCCCATCCACTGCAAGTGGCCGTGGTTATAAAAAGGTAGTAATCTTGCCTTTGCTCTTGTGAAAAAAAAAAAAAATAATAATAATAATTTAATAATAACAATAACGATACACTTGTGATTTAAAGTAAGAAAAATTGTTGGGGAGTTATGGGCGCATTTTTTTTAGGGGAGTTCACTGTTGAATGGGGGCATTGAGCCCTTGCTGGCTAGTGAGAAGATGAGTGATGAATATTAAAATGAAAAGGGAATGGAGTTTGCTTGCGATTTACAGTCTATTTTCTAATAGTCTTATGTGATTAGAGGTCTGTGTTATCTCAAACCCCTCAGGTGAGGTGATCAAAAGTCTCTTCCGAGACTCCAATAATTCTTTGTTCCCTATTCAATAGAGTGTTGATTATGGAGATGACTTAGCACAAAGTATCTTTTCAAAACCTCTGAGTAGATTTATGTTACAGTTAAATTAAATGTAAAGGTAGAATTGAAATATATTACATATTGCACAGTGACATCCAAACTTTTTTGGATCCACGCAATTATAAAAAGTGTTTGTTATAATTTCTTCAAAAAATATGTTTTTCCGTTGATAGATTAATACAATTATATGACAGACCCAAAATCTAATGCTAGTGCTTTCGTCAATGGAGTGCCAACCTAACATTTATTGTATACTAATATGTAATACTGTAGTGTATAAAAGCAATATTATACTTTAGTGTTAGAGTAGTGGACTCTGAAAAGTTTTGGGTTCAGCTACAAACATGCCCAGATATCAAACCCCTACTTGCTGCCTAATATTTGGAACGGTACTCACAGTCCTTTAAAAGTCTGCTAAAAGACTTCATTGTATATACAGTATATTTAATTTACTCAAATACATTTTTTTTATTTTATACATTTTTGGTGAAAGAAGAAAACAAATAGAATGTACTACTGTACACAATATCACAATATCACCCTGTTCACATTAGCGTTTTCACAGCCACCCTGTTGACGGACCAATCAGGGTGGGTTAATGAGATGATGTTTAAGTCAAGCTTGTTTTGAAATGGTGGTAGAGCTAGATGAGACGATCAAAACACTTTTAGCAATGTCGACTGGTTAAATGCTGTCCAATAGTTTCAAAATCAAGTCTACCCCAAGAGACAACGACTAAACACTGGCCAAACCCTATTCACAAAGTGAATATGGTGGCTAATAATTTTCACTAATAATAACACATTTACAAACTTATAGTACAGGAACATAGCTGAAGAGAAAGCAAATCAAACGGTTGAGAGAATCTTTAAGTTCATATAAGCAGAAGGTTTATACTGTGTGTATTCATTCATAATAAAACATGTTGTCTATCCGTTTTTTTTCAATTTTAACAGGTTAATGAACACAAGTTCCCAAAAGGCCATCTGGCATGACTTAAATGTCCCTTTCTGGACACAAGCTGTTAAAAATCAGCTTTATACCTTCTAGTGATGTTGTGAAAAACCAGAACAAGTGAGACAAAAGACTTTCAGAGTGATAATTTCTGTCTGGGGTATACAGTAACATGACAGCGTGATATGATTCCGAGTTGTTGAATTGCCGAAACTAATCACACTTAACAAATAATGAGGTTTTCTAATTTTATTGGCCAATAATAATAATAATAATAATAATAATAATAATAATAATAATAATAACACATTTCATTTCAGGATGCCTTTGTACATAGGCAAATATAAATATTGATATAAAACATTTGGTTAAGATATATACTACAGTTTTGGACATTTGACTAAGACAGGAGCATACATTATAGAAATAATATACAATTTAAAATATTTGGGAAATATATACAAAATAAAATAAATATATATATATTTATATATACAATGTAATACATGCTTATTGGAAGGGCAAGGGAGAGAAGTACAATACAGTGACCACAGTGGAGGATATCTATATAGCCTAAAACATAAACACGATAGTCTAATGGGATGTCTCAGGTTTTTAGAAAGATTGTTTGACATAGAAAATCTTCTGGGCTAAACCGAAGATAAGATGGTACTCCTGAAATTACCCCTCAAGACAGTCTATGTATGCAGACCATGCTTAACTGTCATGAGAATGTTGTGGTATTTGCTAAGGTTAGCCAACTGCATTTGATAATTTCTGAGTTTATGCAGTTTGTATGATGTCGGCAAAATTACATCATAGCACTGCCAAACTTCAACCAACAGAGAAACAAAAACCACTGAAATAATTACACATAGAATTTGAAACATTAAAATACTATGGAAGCATACTGTACTTAACCATACTGTATTTAGTGGGGATTTTCCAAAACATTTAATATGAACAGTTATTATTTTGCACTTTTCTATATAAATACACATTATCATGGGAAAATATTTAAATTTTAAATTTTAAATTATACATCTATAAAGGTAAAGATTATTACTTACTTGCTGTAAAGTAGCAACCCTTAAGATTATCGTTGGTAGTTAGCAGCAATAATGTTAAGGGTTGCTACTTTACAGGTTTATCATTTCATCTTAAGGTATATCTACTGGTGTTCTGCTCATGTGTAATAGAGTACGAATCACAGATCAAAACCACAGGCTGTCAAAAAAAGCCACCCCAGGGAGCATATCACAGTGAAGGCCAAGTAATAACTGACACATTTAATCAACTGAGTGGGTTTACATTTCGACTGGCATGATCCACAGGGGACTATTCCCATGTGCAAGAAGGTCCTTGTGGCAAAAAAGAAAAAGGGGGAAATTATTTATACATTTTGTTCTGTTTTGGCCGATCGGTAATGGGTGCCTGTGTGACACAATAATGGTGTTAACTCCATATTTATTTAATATACAGTGATTGATTTCAGTTCAGTTAATGGTACTTTTTAATTATAATCCATTGAATTTAATGAACCTTTGTATGCTTTTCTTTTATACATGATTTACAGCTACTATGGAGTCATTTTGAATGATTTTGTACAGTCTGAGAGAGTGTTGGAGGTTTGTATAACTGACTCTAGGGACTCGTACTGTAGATGTGATGAGCTATTTACCTGTCTCACTGTTTAAGCAGGGCCAAAGCGGCCATGCATGCCACTACACATGGTTAATTGCATGAATATATACTAAGTTTTCATATGATATAGTCACTGTGGCCCCTGAACAGAAAACAATTGAAGCAACACAACTACTGGTTATATCGGAGATGGTGAGCGGCTGTGCTGAGGCAGCAGGTGGTGGCACGGCAGCAGCAGATGGAGACTCAAATCCAAGCATTGCTGGAGCGAACACATCGAGGGGGAACGTTATGCCACACGTCATCAGAGGAGATGGCAGATGAAGATGATCCCCAGGCTTCCGTGGGAGCAGAGTTAGTGGCAGAGGCGAGTGGATGGCCGAACACAGAGTGGGTGGGACGGCTGCTCCCACTGCTAGCTGGAGAGGCCCAGCAGACGGCACATCGCCTTCAGGCTGGACAGAGACTCTTTTGCAGCTGTGAAATGGGCCAGAAGGCACAGCCTCGAGGACCACTGCAGCAAGCACAGACTGGACAAAGAGAATCGAAGATATTGCAGGTGATGATGCCTCCAAAAAAGATCCAGACAAATACACACCAGTGATGGTGGATTCCGACTGCATCCAGTCTATAATATCATCCATCAGAGCCTTGGTGGAGGCATGTAAGATGTGAATCAGTTGTATACATGATGATGCGCACACATAGATTAAAGAAGTACAGATTGTATCGGGTGAGTACGTAATACAGGAATACGGAAGGAAGTAACACAATTGCTACTAAATTGCTACCAAATAGTGCGCCTCTTGCCCAGACTGTCAGCTGGTTACCGTACCAGCCGACCAACCTGAGGGTGCCATTCGCGGTCACTGCAATTAATGGAGGTTCCATTCTAGGGGCCATTTGTGTGCTCAAAGCCATCGCTTGCTATTAGTGTAGGCAGACAATGCACTGCAACACCCTGAAGCAGTGCTCTCATCGTTCTGTTGTTGAAGAAGGATGGGGCTATCAGGTTCTGTATAGACATGAGGGTTAATATAGTGTCACAGTTTGATGTGTACCCATTGGCTTTGGAGACATTGATTCCCATGTCTCCAAATCTATGAAAAACATCCTTCTCCTTTCTCTTAACACATCATTTGGATTGTTCGGATTGTACCACTTCAACAAACCTTTTGGATTGTTTGGGTTGTACCACTTCAACAAATCTTTTGGATTGTTCGGGTTGAGCCACTTCAGCACACCTTTGGCTTGGAGTCCCAGAAGCCTCCCAGCATTTGATGGACAGGTGCTGGGTCCTCAATATGCCATGCTGCTGATGTCTTAATCCCCAGTGATACCTGGGAGCAGCTGCTCTAGTCTCTCAGAGAGACAGGGCTTACGACCATAGTGTGAAGTGGGATGGTGGGAGGTACACTATCTGGGGTACTGTTGGTTTGGGTGAAGGGTTGCAGCCATTGCAGCCTGTCCACTACCCAAGTCCAAAAAGGCTTCTTGGCGGCTCTTGGGGCTGGCCAGGTACTATGCAGTTCATAGCTGGCTATGAGGACCTGCAGGGTCAGCCCTTTAACCAGCGTGACCCTCAAAAGTGAATCAGATCCTTTGCAGTGGACGAAGCAGAGTCATGGGGCATTTGACCAGGCGGGCTGCCTGGGGAACCACACCAAACCTTTCTCCCATTCACCTTACAGACTGAAGCCAGTCCCTCCAGGATTTCGCAATGTTGCAATCGCAACTACAAATTCAACCAACGTCCACATATTCTGTGCGACCTTGCAATTTTATCCACTGATCTAGGAAAAGACAACAGACAAAAACACTAGAAAATACAACACAAGCACACAATGCTGCAACCAGCTGCATCTGGGGTTAACTAACGTAGACTGCTCTATACAGGCTCGCTGTGTGTATGCATTGCCAGACTTTGTGTGTGATTTTACCATCGCAAACTATTTTACCACCACGGTGGTAAAGCGAACGTCTGATATGCTAGTTCTACTCTACAGCAGTAGAGTAGGTAGGTTATCTGCGGAGAAAAAGCTCAGAAAAAGTTAGCAATTGTGTGCAACCAGCATCGGGGTTAACAATACAGTTTGCTAGAGGCTCGCCATTCATGTGTGTGTGGATGTGCAGCCAGGCTGTGTGTGTATGTATGTGTGTGTGTGTGTGTGTGTGTGTGTGTGTGTGTGTGTGTGTGTGTGTGGTTTTACAGGCTACGTAACCCCTTTTAAATGTTTTTGTCCTGGAAAAAACAAACAATAATTTTGGTCACCCTTTCTCTGGAGTGGTTTAATGGCCGGACCCCACTGGTGAAACTACAATGCTAAACTTCTGAAGATAGACTACTAAAAGTGAATTTGAGCCTTTGCGTCGTGCGTTTTTAGCATACCATATTTGCAGAAAATGTGGAGGAACTGGTGACTCTGTAGTCTAATTGCAATTTAATAAACTAGGCCAATATTTTCTATGTAAAGATATAGGCCTGAGCAGAGGATGACATCACACTCCCGTGTGTGTTGCAAACCGAGCTCTGCGTGCATGTTAGTGCATGTGTCACGATGTGTGTGAGTGTGGCATGCATACTATTGTTTACTTCTAACATTATTAGTTCATTTTTGTGTTGCAGTCTTCAACTGTCTAAGACATTTCAATCATTCAATGTTTAATATTTTAAGATCAAATAATAGGCATTTTGTTAGATTTTATTGTGAGCCTTTCTTTTTAGTAAAGTTATGTTAAACAACAGTTTGGTTAAATTTATACATTTAATAATGTACAAATTATAATTTAAAATGTTTTGCAACATTTACTTTCTCCCATATTTTCATAGCAATTCATAGCAAAAAGTCACGTTAGAACACAGCAACATGCAACGCAACGTTTTAGAAAAGCTGGCGTGAAATCAGGCATTTTGGTCGCAACAATAACAAAAGAGACCGGTGAACTCCTGGAGGGACTGTGAAGTGTTTGGAGAGTGTTTGGAGCCTGAAGTTGGTACCTTTAGATTGTGGTAGGCTAGGGAGAATCATGGAGCCACGAATGGGGCGTGAGTCAGGCGGTGTGGGAATGTGGATTGGTGGGCGTGGTTTAACGCTGTCAGTGAGCCAGAGTGTTGGGGGGAGGGGGAAGGGGGGTGTTCACGGGACTGCTAGGATTGGGAGCAGGTGTGTGATGTGCTAAGCTATATCTGAACACTTGAGCCTTGTAGAGTAGCCATACAGTAGTTTGTAAACATGTATGTATATTTGGCTGGTCTTGCCATACCCATTAGTGCCGCTCTGAAAGCACTGCCTCTGTTATGGTTGTAATGGAGAAATGACAACACAACAGTGATGGGATCTGTCATCAATCAAGTGACAGCATAATGCTTAAACATATGGAGAATGCTGTGAAGGTCCCTTCTGTGGTTCCCACAACACACGGCAATCCAATATAAATAACACTAAGCACTTGGATGTTGCACAAAAAACTTATATTTTCCTATAAACAAGTCTCACAGTCTCCTGTCAACATTCATGTTGATTGCT
Source organism: Amblyopsis hoosieri (assembly GCA_027564755.1). Lineage (NCBI taxonomy): Eukaryota > Metazoa > Chordata > Actinopteri > Percopsiformes > Amblyopsidae > Amblyopsis > Amblyopsis hoosieri. Next base: position 23,601 of record JAODUE010017885.1, read on the forward strand.
GTGTGAGTTTTGCACTGCAAGTGTAAAAGAGCTACAGAGACTTACAATGAAATGACATACAAATACAGGGCTGGAATAAGAAATGACTATCTATTTTGTACACAGAGGAGAGTGAGCCTATAGTTGATCAATCTAAGCATATTCGAGCTCTGGCTTTGTGCCGTAAATCGAACCTTTTATATCTAATACATTTCATTAGTATTCTGTCTTCAGACCACCTGGAGTAAAAGAAAATGCACTGTAAAAGCAAAGCTTCTATACATCAAATATAACAGTGTACTTTCTGTGTAGCATGTTGTACAATGTATAGCTTATTTTGTCTGTAAGGATTTCTATTAAATGTTTTGTAAACAGCCCAATTTTGTACCTTTTGTCCTCCCTTGTTAGTTATCAATACACAACAAGCTAACTTGCTGACAACTAATGAGAAAATGCTAGAAAACCTGTTTAGATGTCTTACATTTAATTCTACTTTGACCTCTTTTATTTTCTTTACTGGCTTGTTGAGTGACCCTTTTGTACTTTTTGTTTATAATTACTAGGCTCATTGCTCCACATATTCAGGTGGTGTCTGCTGTTATATACACAACTATTCATTTGTGAGCCTGCAGGATGGTTTAAAAAATGCAACAATTTGCTTTATAGTGAATAACATATCATATCTGCTTTATGCCACATGCATATCAAATAAAAATACACTTCTTCTAAAAAAAGTGCAAAGCAGATTTCTATTAAGAGTTTTTGAAATTGCATGTTTTTTATACAGACAGTTGGTGCATATGTTTCTCATAATAATAATATGTAGCAAACTAATTTAAGTACATTTTTGAAGAGGGTTTGAAGAGATTGAAATAATAAGCACACTGCATAAGAATTACTAAATTTATGTTTAGAAGAAATATGCTTTTGTCTTTAAAAATGCCTGCCAATGTCACATTTGTTTTCAAATCAGTTTTTCAGAATATCACAAAAAAACAAAATTAAGTTTGGGAACATTATGAATTAGGTTGATGGATCAATGTAACTTATGTGTTGTGTTTTTATAGCATTCAGGCAGGCGAATGAACCTGAATTCATTTTAAATTGTTCCCTTAAGAAGCCTATTCAACCCCAAAGGAAATATTGGCCCAGGCAGCTGTAACTTGGGAGTAATATTCAAGTGCCCACAGCCTAGAAAATTCGATCAACTGTATTTCATAAACAGCAGATTTTGCACTGTGCAATGTGTCCAAGACAATTTCCCCATGGGGCAATAATATCTATCTATCTATCTATCTATCTATCTATCTATCTATCTATTTATCTATCTATATATA